>JANHFK010009742.1:83581-96976 GCA_036250565.1 Sibynophis collaris | reverse complement strand
TTATGAATTTGGTGGTCCGCGGGATTTAAAATTATGAATTTGGTGGTCCCTGAGGTCCAAAAGGTTGGGGACCCCTGTTCTAGTCTAACCCCTTGCACAAGTAGGAGACCCCATATCATTCCAGACCAGTGTCTGCCCAGTCTCTTCTTAAAAGCCTCCAGTGATGGGGCACCCACAACCTCTGAAGGCAATCCATTCCACTGGTTAATTGTCCTCACTGTTAGGAAATTTCTCCTTAATTCTAGGTCAGGGGTCGGCAACCCGCGGCTCCAGAGCCACAAGCGGCTCTTCGGGCCCTCTGCTATGGCTCCCTATCCCATCACTGGTTGGCCCCGCCCCTCTTATTTCATTTTTGGACTCCAGCCCGAAGCGGCAGGAAGCGAAGGCTGCCTTACGAGCAAATGTGGTGTGAAGGCAGGTATAGGGCAGCTTCGCTCCTGCACTCTCCTCCCCCTCCTCCTCTCGTTTAACTCCCTGGCCATTTGTGGCTGAGCTGGGAGTGTGCGCACAAGTGGGGAAACCCTCAAATTTAATAAAATAAAATAAATGAGTGCCAAAGCTCAGGAAAGGCGCTTCAGGGTGGGCAGTGGCTCACTTAAGGAGGGTCTCCCTGTGCATGTGCATGCTTCTGGCTCAGCCACAACCGGCCTAGGCGTCCTGAGAGGAGGAGGGGAAGTTGCCAGAGAGTGCAGGAGTGAAGCTGCCCTGTACCTGCCTTCATACACATTTGTGCGTAAGGCAGCCTTCGCTTCCTGCTGCTTCGGGCTGGGGTTCGCGCCCTGTGCGCTCGGCCGAAGAGCTGCCAGTGGTGGGGGATGACACAGCAAGGCAATGGCTGGAGCATTAGTGCAGGAGAGAAACTGTGTCCTGTTAAGATCCTCCTAAAGCGAGTGGCTGTCCAGCCTGCTCGTGCCTTTGCTGTGCTTTGGCGCCTGCTTGAGGAAGTTTTCTCCGTGGTAGGCACACGCTCCTGGCTTAGCCACAGCCAGCCAAAGAGTTATGAGAGAGGGGGAGGAGGAGGATGATCACCTGAAGGGAGTGGGGAGACACACACACACACACACACACACACACACACATATATATAGAGAGAGACATAGAGACACACACAGAGTGATACACAGAAAGGGGAAGAGAGGGACACACACACACACACACACACAGGGGGTGGAGAGGGGACATACACAGTGGTTTTGTGGCTGGGTAGGCATGGCTAGGGGTTATGTGACTGGATGGAAGTGAGTGACATCGAGTTGGCCATGCCCACCCAGGTTTTGTGGCTTCCGGTGTATTTTTTTTCTGTAGGAAATGGGTCCAGGTGGCTTTTTGAGTGTTTAAGGTTGCCAATCCCTGTTCTAGGTTGATTCTCTTGTTGATTAGTTTCCATTCATTGTTTCTTGTCTTGCCTTCTGGTGCTTTGGAAAATAGGTTGACCCTCTCTTCTTTGTGGCAGCCCCTCAAATATTGAAACACTACCATCATGTCACCCCCTATTCCTTCTTTTCACTAAGACTAGATAAAACCCAGTTCCTGCAACCCTTCTTGATATGTTTTAGCCTCCAGCCCCTAATCACTTTCTTACAATGTTGTGAGGAAGGATTTGTTTGGGCAGTGATATCATCTTTGTAGAGAAAATGCCCCTTTGAACCATTATTCTAGAGGAAGGGAATGGGAACATTTCCCATATTGTAGACCTGTGACTGGGGAATTCTGGGAGTTGGAGTCCACGTATCCTAAAGTTGCTAAGATGGACAAACACCACTGTAAACTGTCTTTCTGAAGCTAGCAGGGAGGCTGAGATGTGTGTAGGCTTTTTTTCATTATGAGACTGGTGGTTTCATACTGCAAAGTAAGATTGGGAGTTAATTGAAAATGGAAGAGTGTGGGAGAAAAGGAAATGAAAATCTCATGATTCATGTACACTTTAACCTTACAGGAGTGAAAACATATCTAAATATACTCATAATAAAGATAAAACAACGACTAAGAATGCCAAGAAATAGCCCAAATTAACCCATACTTTCAATTTTTTAAAAAAAGATCTTAATTCTCATGTAGCTCCACTTTTCCTTAGATGCCTATTTTCTTCTGGTTCTCCAACTCTTGTCTATCTTGGACTTCATTTCTGACTGGATAGAAGTCAATATAGGAAGCCAGCTATCTGGTTATGATAGAAGGGACAAAGAACAAAGACCAAAATTTAGCAGGCCCCCACCCAATTTAAAAACTCACCTGAAAGAGAGGAATGCCTTAGTGCACGGGTGTCAAACTCACCGCGTCACGTTGCCGTCACGTGATGTATTGCCACGTTTTTTCCCTTTGCGGAGCTGGGGTGGGCGTGTGCATGACGCATCTGGCCCGTGGGCCGCCAGTTTGACACCCTGCAAAGTTAGTGTTTCTGATTAGTCACTCTAGTGTTGAGTTTCCTGAGCTTTGCTTCTGCTCACTATCTAGAGTGGCAGGTTTAGTTTTGATTGAATAACTCTTGAGGTACCTTCTTTCCCTTTAATATATTCTCCTTGTCATGTAAATAAAACACAGAAAGAAAAAGCAGCGATTCTTATATTGATCTAAGGGCATTCTATTTCTGCTGACAACTATTAGGGATCTGAAATATACCGATGCATGTGGAAGGCATGGAAGGCTGAAGCAAAGAAGGCAAGATACAATAAATGCAGACATGAAAAATGTCAAGTTAGACCCGAATGCTGCGTCTGATTGTGCAAAATGGCACTTGTTGGCCCAAAAAGCAGACCCTGCACCTGTGGAAAATATACGATAATGATGAAATGATGATGATGATGAAATTATTACTTATGTCTGTAGTAATGAGTGAAGGTTGAAATCATTTCGCCTTGAGTCTTATGGTCATTTTGATTTCTTTCACACTTGCTTCTTTTCAGATGGAATAAATCTATCGGAAAACCATATTTCTGTAGTTGAACATCCAGCTTTTTCACTTTCTTCCTCTCTTCTGGTTTTGGACTAACCCTGATGCCCTATGTAGCTGATAAACCAAAAAATCAAGAACCACATGGATATCACAAGCATTTTTTTATCTAGTCTTGGGTACAACTAAAAACTCTTAAGGATAAATTCTCAGTCAGAATTACAGTGAATTAATTAGAAATTTTTTCTCCCTGGCTCTCATATCTGAACTATGTTGCCTCTTTTCACATAAACTACATTCTTCTGATCCTTTCTGATAGTGTTTCTTATGTACACAAGAGAAAAGGGGAAGAACTCAAGACACAAGTGTGGTATTGCCTGTAAGCTACCCTGTTTCCCCCAAAATAAGACATCCCCTGATAATAAACGCAATTGGGCTTTTGAGCGCATGGCAATAAGGCCAAGCGCTTATTTCAGAGTTCAAAAAAATATAAGTCAGTGTCTTATTTTCGGGGAAACATGGTAACATGGGACAACATCAAGTCCCAGTTATTACAGCATTCATTAATGCATTTGCTAATCATAGTTCCCAAAGTTCCATTAAACTTTTCAGCAAGGCCATTCGTCTCATGATGGTAAGCGACAGATATGAGATACCCAGCCCTGTGTTCAATCTATACCTTTGTCATTATTCCTGACAGTGAAATTTGTGCCAGCATCTATAAGAACCTCAGTTGGCTAGCCTGTTTCAGAACTCTGAAGAGCTGACTTATAGGTTTGGCAATAATTTAATTCAAGGCCACTTCCTCTGGCCACAATTCCTTCCTTCCCATAAAAAAACTTTTTAAATCAATAAATCCTGAAATCAGCAGTTCATTTTTATCCGTTTTCAGCAAAAAGCCTATAAAGGATTTCCAGCTTTTTTAATATAAAATTAATTGTAGTTCTCTCCTTGATCAAACCAGTCAATTTAACCATTCCTGCAAAGTCAGCCATCTTCACAATCCTGTCTTCCCTTACTGGTGTTTCTGCAGACGTCCATCTTTGTGCTCATAATAATCCTTCCTGCAGTGGCCATACATAAAACCGATCTTTGCATCACCACAGTTTGTACCCAGTATGTTTTTGCTTTTTCACAAGCCTATAAAGGTCCCTTGATGTTTTGCGCATTTCCAAGTACCTTATACATCAGATATTTAAAAAGTTTTCTTTTAAATTATAAGACAGTGTGAATCTCAGATCTGTTCACCACATTGATCTGAGACAGATTTGGACTTCAGAAATGTACTTGTTACTTAGATGTTTTGTGTTTTGTACACTTCTCTACCTCCCATAAGATTTGTAGATTGTTCAGATGTATCTATACATCTCCTTTGATATTACATGATGCTACTTATGATTAGTCTAATACTGAAGAGTAGAAAACTGATACGATTAGCAAATGGCTTTTCCCATTAAATGCTCTATTTCAAGCAAATAAGCTCAAAGTTGCAGTTGAATAGTGGTGGAGGAGGTTGTGGCATCATACTGAGGTTTTCCTTTCATGTTGAAGAGTGTGATAGGATGCATGTCTTGGTTTAAATTGTCTTGTCTTGTCTGGTTTTGGCATTCTGAGTGGGACTGGGGCTTCTGGGATTCACACACTTCTAACTTTCAGCCATCTTGAACCTGAAAAGTGAGCCTTGCTTCTAAATTGCCCCATCCAGAATAAGTTTGTGACTAAGAAAGATTTGGAAGAAAGGCAAAGTCTGTTCTGAAATGTTGTAAGTCCCCCCCTCTCCTCAGGTTCTCTCTTAAATATAGATACACCAGATGTCTTTTGTAAGTGATACTCATGGGAGGAAAAGAAACTAAATTTTTGCAAAAGTAATTTAGCCTTCTGTACGTTTTCTTCTGCATGGCAAATCGATGATCAGATGATAAATACCCTGATTTGAGAATGACATTGTTCCGTCCGCAAAGAGCAGGGTACAGCTGTCATTTCTTTTAGAACACGTTGTCCCAAGTGTGTCATAATGCGCTGAAAATGTGTGTAGTTCCTTGGCCTTAGAACCTCAGAAGTAAGAAATAATACATCTTTTGGGTGAAGTAATGATTGGTGAAGGTCTGGACAATTATATTCGCAAGTGAAAGACTTTAGTTTTACCTTTTTCTGTTGTAAATGTTGAACTTTAACTGCAAAAAGTCTCTCTGGTGGCTGAAGCGTATTTCTGGTGACTGCAAGTATCTTGAGTCTAAGCAAGGAGGAAAATTATACTGTTGCTGTGGAAGACTTTAGTAAACAATAATTTACAGTTCTTTCCACTGAGCTGATTTTGTCAGCAAAAACAATCCCTCTAGTACAGAAACAGGTAATAATTTGACCAACAGCAGGTTGTGTCAGTGCTCTTCCAAAACACTTTGTTACTTGGATTAGGGCTACTGTGAACAGCTATCTTGTAATGGAGAAACATGTTAGGCCAGTTTTTCTGCTGTCCGTCTGGCTAACATTCCTTGGCTGTTTGTCATATGTTTATAGACCCAGAAGCTTCCTCCTTCTTCTGGATAAATTGCCACTCCCAATTCTAAACTTTGCCATTCGAGGTTTGCAAAGAACGCCAAAATATCTCACAGGTGCAAACCTGAACTTGTAATCCAGTAAAAGTTACCTTAATCACACAATCAGCGCTGGGACGATAAAGTGAAACATTTGTATTAATTACAGTTTGGAGTTTGAAGCTTAACTTTCCTATGGGGCATAACGGAAATCAGGTAAGTTCTGGTCTGTATGATTCTATGGTCTAAAGTTGGTTTTCCTACCATGCTCTCCTTGTTTTGTTATTTCTTTTGCAAACAAAACATTTGGCAAGGGTGTTTTGTACTTCTTGGGATTAGGTGATATTCAGAGACTTGCAGTAGAATCTGTGGCTATTAGTGTATAGATCAGTGAGAATGCGGTTCCTTTGATTCCCATGGTCTATTGCAGCTCCAGGGTTTTCACTTATTATCTGGTAAAGAAAAAGAAAACAGCATCTGTCTGGCTTTTTTGCTTTGAAATATCACATTGGTCTTCTTCGAATTTCATGAGCTTTTTCATCATTAGAACATTTTACTTCGGGGAGAAAAAAGATGGAAGATTACCATTAATCTCCTGGATACATTTTTCCAGCTAATGTGTCAATTTAATTTCTATACCTTTTCCACTGTTCTCCTCAGTTTGTCCTCTCATTTGGTCAGACATCAATTGAAATTCTCTCTCAGTTGGTTGGGACCTTTCCTCCCCCTTCTCTCTGTACTAAATTTGAGAAGCAGAGATAGAGAACATTTTTTTAAATGAGAAAGGTGAAGTAGCTTCGTACAATGGGTGCCAAGGAGGCCCAGGTCATACCATATAGCATGGTATATATTTTTGTGCATCCAAAGTTTCATCCAAAGTTGGATATCCCTGTTCTAAACCAATGCAAACAAACATTTTCTTTGTGAAATTTTGTGTTCATCCATCTCAAAGCAGGGGTAACAGTACCGGAATAGATCCTTACTGAACTCTTGTCTCAAAGTTTTTCAAGGCTCCACTTCTACTGTGTTTTTTAATTTTGCCTAACTTCACCCTGAGTGAGTAGAAGAACTTCAAGCAATAGCTTTGGCACATTGGACAATGGGCTGGGAATCTAGTAAGACCTAAAAAAAACCAATGCTAGTGATATATTTTGACAGAAAGCTTTAAAATTAAGGAGGCGCAAAATCTATGAGAGTGCATATAAATAATTGTGTTATTTTCCCTACCTGCTTCTCCCAAAATAACTGTTGTAATCAGTGTGCAGTCCCTGCCAAAACAAAACAAATCAAAATCCAGAGAACAGAAAGGGTGCCTGGAGTGCAAGTGTTAAGTACATGTTGGCCTACTTTGTTTTATGTCAGCGTTGATTAAGCGTGCGTCCTGAAGGGAGACATAAATAATTGTAGGTCAAGGGGAAACAAGATCTGCAAGATGCCCCGTTTCATCTGGGCATGTGGCCTGCGCATGGAAGCTAAATAACAGTTAAAAATAGAGAGTTGATTAAATATCAGACTCTCGTTGGCAGCACATTGTATCTCCCTGGAGTTATGGAGGTTCGGTGGGTTGCCAAGGAAACACACATAACCTTGAGAGGAAAGATTTAGACTTGTATCACCTGGAGTAGCATTTGGATCAATTTGCAAGGCCAACTTGTGTGATTGCAAGTTGAGTGAATGAAGATGAAAAACTGCAGTATTTTACTCTCTAGAGGGCATTTTGTTGTCTAATAGAAGAACAGCATTGCAAATAAGCCCAGCTATTGTTGCTTATTTCTTTCAAGTCAGTTTACTAATTGCATATAAGGTAACGTAAAAAAAATGACTCAAGAAGATTACACCCGTTCTTATTTCTTAAGGAAAATGATGCAAAGCTACATAATTTTAATGTTCCGTGCATTACGGTGTATGTTTGTCTATTTCTATTTTGAAAGCTACATTGGGAATCAAAATTTATGAAAAGTTTTTTTAAAACTACTGTCGTATAAAAAGACCAAAGAAAGACTCCACATTGGCCTTATGTTTCCTGCTCAAAACTATTATTATCCAATTAACATATTAATTGATAGCTTTTCACATTATATAATAAGCACACACATCAAATTTATATCCCAATATAGACCTCTTGTGCCATGTTCTTCTCTGAATGGATCAAAAATGGAATATTAATTTAGGCTCACTCAAAGCAGGCCATCCAACAAGGAGTTGTTGCTCTGGAAGCATGCAGAAATTGCGGTCTTTAGCATGCAATAGGTGGAAAAATATGCAGACTTTTAAGAGGGCAAAATAAAATATGGGTTGCAAGAGATGAAGTAGTTTTCAGATCAAGATGCAGACCCTTTGTGGACTGAATTAATGAATTCAATTGAAAATAGGAGGTATGAGAAGAAAACTAAGATAGGACTGGCCTAGATCGGGGTGTCAAACTCGTGGTGTCATGTTGTCGTCACGTCATGTATCACAACTTTTCCCCCCTTCACTAAACCGGGCATGGGTGTGGCCAGCGCATGATGCATCCGGCCCACAGGCTGCAAGTTTGACACCCATGGCCTTAGATTGTTGCAAATTGTAAAATTGACCAAAACTGTAATACTTTATATTCACCACAAAGAATGAGGAACACCGCAACTGATATTTGTAGACAAAATAACAGTTTTCCCAATCACAGGAAACATTAACACTAATCACCCTCAGAATATTTGACCTTTATGAATTTATTCAGATACTTCTTAAATCCATCAATTAGATCCCACAAATTAATTACTTTTGGACACTTAAAAGCTTGCATGTTACTTTGTAAATGTTCAGTTGATGTACCAGTTCAGTGTAGATTTTGGATTGTTGAGTTTGGGTTCAAAATCTATTACCACTATTTAGTGAACTCACCATGAAAGGGAACCAAAAGTCTGCTGTATGTTTGCTTTGGGTCTTTGAAATTCCAAACATCATATAAGTGGTTAATTCTTTTCTAAGCTAGAGAATTGCTTTCTGGAATGTATTTCTTTTGTAGCAAAAGCAGAGAGCAGCTATTACTCTAAACTGCAGATTAAGGACCTGTCTGGATTCTATAGATATCTCAGGAGAATGGTAAGGGCTATTTTACTTGAGCAGATGGCAGCTATGCGGAAGCTTCCTAGCAATGATGTACATAATTTTCATTAAGTCAAAATATTTCATCAGTATGTTGTCATAGGAACAAAGACATTGCACTCACGTCTCTTTGAGGGAAAAATGTAAGAAACGTTCCAGGTGGATGTTGGAGTTGGCTGCCTGCCAGGATGTACCTCACAATCGTAATTTTCAGAAGAAGCAAAATACACGGAGGGCCTAAGCGGGATCTGAGAGTTCACCAGGGGAATATATCTGTGGGGGGAGGAGGAAAAAAAAAATCAGTTTTCAGATGAATGGATCGACTGATTTCCCCCCTCTTCCGCTATATCTGCTTTATGCTCTTGCAGCAAACACAACCAAGATCTTGTGATACTTTGAAAGGCTAAACAGATTTATTTATTGTGACATAAGCTTTTGTGGACTTGAGCCTGTTTTGGCAGATGCACAGTGTTAAAGTCAGTTAGCGGAGTGCTATGTGCGTTACATATCTCACTCCTGTTCTCTCTCCCTCTGTGTATATGTGAGAGGTTCTATAAAGAGAGCAAAAGGCCATCGGATATAGAAGGCAGCTGTCACTTCCTAGAGCCCAAGTGTGTGCAAAATAAAACAAGCGATTGTTCATATTGGCAGGAAGCAACGATGGGACTCGGGGTCCAATTTAAACCCCAACTGAATATAATGGGAGTAAATGAAAAACGTTGTAGTTAATGGATTGTGGTGGGCTAAGGGAGGAGTGCTAAGCATTCATCCCCCATAATAAACCTGAGGCAGCTGAAGCATCTCTGCATTCTCTGTTTTCCCCCAATATGATGATTACAGTTAAACACAGGAGAAAAAGGGAGAGGAAAAAATACAGTAAAAATAAAAAACTGAGCCAAGACACAAACGTGGCAAAAATCCGGACCTTGATCAAGCCATCTTGCCACGTTCTGAGGCTTTGGCCTGTTTATGGAAAGTAAACCAGAGTTTTGCCACGTTTGTGTCTTGGCTCAGTTTGTTCCTGCCAGGTCCAACCTTGACCGACTGAGAATTTTATTGAGGGCCACATCACATCACGATGGTGTTTGACCTCGGGGGTGCTTGGTAGGCATGGCCAGGGTGGGTGTTGCCAGCTCAACATCACTCATGTTGGGGGGCACCTGTGGTGGCCCAGGCGGGGCTGGGGGGATCCATTGTCTCCAGCAGAGGAAGGCGAGACCAGGGAGAGCTCTGTTTTGGGGCTCCGTTTTTGACTGCGATGGCCTCCTGCATTTTCTCTGCCAGCAAAAATGGAGCTTCCAAGCTCCATTTTCGCTGGCAGAGGCGCTGCTGGCTTGTCCTTCGCTGTTTCCAAGGTGGCCCCACGGGCCAGATCTAAGCACCCCGTGGCCCGGATATGGCCCACGAATTTTGAGTTTGACACCCCTGGTCTAACATGTGGTGTTCAAAGAAATAAACTAATATAGTTTACTATAGAGAGCCAATTTAGTAAAGTGAAAAAGGCATCAGCCTAGATCCTGGAAAACTGTTGAGTTCTACTCCTGCCTAAGACACATAGTCAGCTGGGTGATTCTGGGCCAGACATTGTTTCTTGGCCCTAGGAAGAAGAAGGCAATTGCAAGCTATTTGGGGGGGAAAAATTGGCAAGAAAATTGAAGTCCAGGTAGTTGCCAAGAGCCAACACATTATGACAAAATCTGGAAGAAATAACAGTTGCAATAAAATATGTCCATTCATCAGTTAAAAACCTATCAGTATTTGGATACAGAATTTAATTTGGGAATTCTTCTTGGTAACTAAATTTAACAAATAAAAAATAAAAATAAATAAATAAATAAATAAAAACACTGAATTGAAGGTACACACACACACAAACACACACACACACACACACACACACAAACACACAGACAAAAGGAGAGGGGGAAGAAACCTAACAACTCACACAGCACAATAAGACAGTGGTTGACACTATTCCAAGAGGCTATTCATCTATGAATTTGATTTTGCCTTAGGAAGGTTGGTAAATAGGATATGAACCAATGTCCTTATGATAGTTGGTGACTTTTCTTTTCTTTTCTTTTTAATAGGATTTTGGCTTCTACTTGTTTAGCATAGAAAGTCTAGGAGAAAAAAGAAGGTTATAATTCTTGCAATCCTGTTCAGAATCCCAGTGGAATCTTCATGACAGGCGCAACTTAACATATTAACTTGCATGTAGTATCTTCCTTCACCCTACTCATGAAATCAATACTGCATATTCATGAACATGGCCAATGTTGTAGGGGAGAGAAACATTTGGATCTGTAAAACAGCTATTTAAATGCCTTTTCCTGTTTTTCTGGCCTCTGCAAGAGAGAAATGTATGCCATAATCTTTTTTTCGATTTTTATTTCATTGGTTTGCAGTTTCTGCTCTTTTTCTGCAAAAAAACCCATATCTACTCCATGTTTAATCTTTGCCTAATAATTAATTCCCCTACAGTTGCTTCTAGACTGAAGTCTATATGCTTTTTACTCTCTCGTCCATGGAAATGGATCAGAAATAATAAGCAAGTTAATTACTGTTTTCCGGTTTATGATCTAGAAAGCATAAAAGAAAAGGAGGAAAAGCACATGTAAAACTTGCAGCTGTTTATTCAATAGATTTAAATCCTAAATTTCCACCAAAAATAGCACATGAGAGACAGCTTACAGAAAATGACAGAAGAGATAGGTTGCAATAAAATATGTCCCTTTATAAGATTAACAAATTAACAGAATAACAGAGTTGGAAGAGACCTTGGAGGTCTTCTAGTCCAATCCCCTGCTCAGGCAGGAAACCCTATAATATTTCAGACAAATGATTGTCCAATCTCTTCTTAAAAACTTCCAGTGTTGGAGCACCCAAAACTTCTGGAGGAAGTCATTCTCCACTGATTATTCTGTCAGGAAATTTCTCCTTAGTTCTAGGTTGGTTCTCTTCTTGATTAGTTTCCATCCATTGCTTCTTGTCCTACCTTCAGGTGCTTTGGAAAATAGACTGACCCCTCGTCTTTGTAACAGCCCCTTGAATTTTGGAAGACGGCTATCATATCCTAGTCCTTTTCACTAATTAGATAAACCCAATTCCTGCAACTGTTCTTCATATCTTTTAGCCTCCAGCCCCCTAATCATCTTTGTTGCTCTTCTCTGCATACTTTCCAGAGTCTCAACATCTTTTTTATATCATGACAATCAAAACAGGATGCAGTATTCCAAGTGTGGTCTTACCAAAGCATTATAAGGGTGTTATTGCCAAGGCATTATCAATGAAAAACCTATCAAAATTTGGATGCAGAATTTAATTTAAATTGGAAACTGTTTTGGGACCATTGCATTGTACATTAGAATTGTGCCACATGCCATGCTAAAAATTTGGGTTCTACAGCTCATATTTTAACTTGGTGTACAATTTATAGTAGTGGTGGAATGCATTATCTACTGCTTTTAGATTTTTAATGACTTGAATAATGCTAATTAAGCTCAACAGATTTGTGGATTTTGACTCGAAAATGAATGTGAAATAACTTATATCTTTATATTTCATACTTCTTCACCGCCCATCCCAATCAGATAGGGGCATATTCAGGGGTGAAATGCTATTGGTTTGGGTGAACCGGTATTTCCGACGATCAGCTGGGCGACGATCAGCTGTGACACACGATTTATATTAGCTAGAATTGTCTGATTTCCTGCTTTCTAGCTAATCTAAATCACGTGGCACAGTGGACTCTGCCCTCTCGTTGTTCTACTTACTTTTGCAGATTCAGAAGGTTTCACAGAACTGGTAACAGACTTCAGAGGATTTCACCGCTGGGCATATTATACAATATGCTCCTGATGGTGTATTGGATTATATTAGTTATTTGATATTTCAGATCTGTTGTCGACACACCCATATTTTGGTTCCTGTATCTGATTTTCTTTGTGTTCCTTGTTTCTTATACTCTTACATAGATCATAAAAATTGGGAGAGGGGGAAACTAAGATATATATAAGAAACAAGTAACAGTACGTATTAGATTAAAACTAGTGCTCTGCAGAGAAATTGTCCTGTTTGTTTGCTACCAGTTCCCATTTGATCTAATTTTAAAAACTGCTTTCCAACTTTGTTTCAAAAGCAAAGAACATTAGATACATTAATTCTCACAATAGAATAATGGAAGGTAAAGGCGATGGAGTTGGTAGAGATGGCAAAACCGTCTGTTTTCATTAAAGAGAAGAACCTATCTAGTCTTGTTTCTACTTGCTTCTGGACTTTTTGCTTGACACTGGAAAAAAATGAAACTGAGTTAAGGTTTTAATGACTTTGTAGTTGAAGAAATGGCTTGAAATCTTTAGAAATGTAAAGCAAAAGGTTGAGGTTGTAATTTTTTTTTGTCCTTTCCTGTACTGAAAAAAGTCAGAAGTCACTACTTTCTTTCTTTCTGCTCTTCTCCTCTTTCTCTTAGCTTTCAAAGTTTTCTTTCTTTTTTTATCTTATAATAAACCTTTATAATTTTTTTAAAAAAACAAAGAACATTTGGCAAAATTCTAATGGCGGGTTTTCCCTGAAAGTAAGACCCTGGTTTATATTTTTTTGAACCCTGAAATAAGCGTTTGGCCTTATTGCCATGCGCTCAAAAGCCGGATTGGGCTTATTATCAGGGGATGTCTTATTTTGGGGGGAAAAGGGTAGATGGAGTCTGGTGTTCTTGCCCACAAGGGGCTCTGGGATGTGTGGAAATGCCCCATCTTTCATTGCACAATGCTTTTTCTATTGCCCCACGGTGGCGCAGTGGTTAGAATGCAGTACTGCAGGCTACTTCTGCCGACTGCCTGCAATTTGGCAGTTCAAATCTCACCAGGCTCAAGGTTGACTCAG
>JANHFK010009736.1:11999-23663 GCA_036250565.1 Sibynophis collaris | reverse complement strand
CTCCCGGTGTTTTCTTTTCTGTGGGAAACGGGTCCAAATGGCTCTTTGAGTGTTTAAGTTTGCAGACCCCTGCCCTAGAGTCATGTGATCTCCTTTTGTGACCCAGCAAGCAAAGTCAATGGGGAAATGTTACTAATTTAAGAACTGCAGTGATTCTCTTAACAAATGTGGTGAGAAAAATTGTTAAAAGGGGCAAAACTCACTTAACAAATTTCTCACTTAACAACATGAATTTTGGGCTCAATTGTGGTTGTACAATTGAGTTGAGGACTACGTGTACTTCTTTGTACAGCAGGCATAGCCTTAAAATCAAATATCTGGTTTTTTGATTACGTGTTGTTTTTTTATTGGACCATGTTCACAACAGTCATTCAAGCTTTCATGTATTATGAACTTGTCAATTGCTTCTCTTCATCAAGAGACTCAACTGCACTAGATTATTTCCTGATTCCAGGCATCAACTTTAATTGAGCCCTTCAAATATATTATCACACATTCCCAGAGAGAAATAGAAAAACTACCTGAAAAACTAGCTTCTTCAGCTGAAGAAGCTTCTTGGATGAGAAGCAAAATGTTTTCAGAGAAAAACCAGAAAGTCCAGTTGCCTCTTGAAAAAGCACCTTTGGGACAACCATGACCTGGATGACTAACAATCTCCATAGGCAATGCAAGAAAAGATAATCTAGACCAAATGCTTGAAATCAGGAGATTTGGTTAAATTGCTTTAAAACTATGCACATTTAATTGGAAGTCTGTTTATCTTATGAGACCTAGTAGTTCTCTGTTAGGTCATTCCTACAAGAACCACTCTTAAGGGAATACTTTCAATTAATGGAGATGGTCCAGGAGAATGCGATGGTTGATAGTATCAAAACACATTGAAATGTCACAGAGGATCAATAGTGTCACACTCATTCTGCCTCCCTTTACTAAAGTTACCTATCATACCAGTATGATTGTAATTTTGTCTCCCAACCAGGAGACAAAAGCAATTTCACTAATCTGACTTTGCTAATTTGTGAGAGATTTTAAATCTCTCTGAGCTAATAATGATTTTGCGGTGTTCAGGTCTAAAAGGATTATATTGAGTCACTGAATGTTAAATGGTTAGTATGACTAATTTACATGGTATAAAAATGTGTTAGTATGACTAATTTACATGGTATAAAAATGCTGTTTGGTAATTAAGAAACAGCACAGATGGGGTTTTTTTATTCCTTTGCTATTTTGATCCTTCTCTATTTTTCCAGTGATAATTCCATTCTTTCCACTATGATAATTCCATATCCGTTCACAAAGATTTCCTCAAATTGAATACATTCCAGAGAATCCTCCTGACAAAGTGATTTTAAATATTCTGGCAATTTGAACTCACTGTAGTAACCTTGTATAAACAGATGTTCACAAGTAGCATTCATGAGAATGTATCACGTAACAACTGACACCAATCTTCCTGAATTTGATGTCCTTCATATATTTTGGAATTATAGCTCTCAAGTTCATAACTGTAAACAAACAAGTCCAAGTGCGGATCTTTTGCAGCTACATTTAGCTGTTTCTGAGAAAAAACAAAGCACCTTTGCAAGCAAAGCAGCAATACATCTACGTCAGCAATATTCTACGAATAGAAATTAACAGCTTTGTGAGAATCCATGAAATGCTTGGCACAATCTTCGTCATGTGAAAGGAAGTGTACAGTTGCATTGGAAAGCAATTTAAATTTGCAAACTGGTTTGAAATCACATTTCTGCATTTTAAAAACGAGGCATTATAACAAATTGCCAGTGCCTCAGTCCTTCTCACTCAAGTGATAGAAACCAGCAAGAGAAATATTAAAGGTGCTCAAGAAGTAATGTTATTAACAATTAATCAATGGAATAGCTTGCCTTCAGAAGGTGTGGGTGCTCTATCACAGGTTTTCAATAAGAGATTGGACAACTATTTGTCCAAAATAATATAAGGTCTTCTACTTGAGCAGGGGATTGGGCTAGACTAGAGGACCTCCAAGGTCCATTCCAATCCTATTATTGTTTTAAAGATCTCTTCCTTTAATTGTGAGTGAGTGAGTGCACTGGTGTGGATATACAACCTCATTGGGAATTGTAGTTCAAGGTCCTGGATTCTTATTTTACAATGAATAAGACAATGATGTAATACCAGTAAATAAAATTGCAGCACTAGTGAGATATATCAAATCACCTCAGTGTGCATTTTTTTAATGAATCACATCAAAGTTATATTTCATAGATTAAGAAAACAAAACAAGTGGGTACCAAAAAATTTAGAAGTGGTTTCTGTCAATAGAAACCCTTCCCCAAAGATGCCTGATTACATTATAGTCTTATAAAATCAAGAATTGGGGTTTTTTTTCAGGCATATTAAAATCCATTATGGTTTAGAATGGATGCTTTGTTACTTTTTTAGTGTCATTTCATGCTTTATTTATTGCCATTATTACTGGTTCTGATTTTTATTCCATATATCGAACTACTCCCTATAATTGCTTTTGGACTGCATTCTTTGTTGTTTCTTTCTATAGTAAATCCAGAACTTTCAAAAGATCAAGATGATTCCAATAACAAAAGAAAATAGGGTGTTCAATCAGAGGAAATTAAAAGAAATGGCAGATCCAAACATATATGTATGTATGTATATTTTGATTTAAAGCATTTTAAGCATATTGCCCCAGATTCCAGAGCAAATCGTAAGATACCAAAAGATTTCTTTCCATCCACAGATTGCCCAAATTCCTCATTCTTTGCATGGAGCTTTTTGTACATCCCTAACACAGAATATACATTATATGAACAGCAACTTTATTTTTAGTAAGCTTGTTGCAATTCAAGTAATTAAAACTATTAATGATTAAACAGGGCTTCACGTGCATCAACTTTGACCTTGACATTCCTGTTTTAATTCATATTGTAATTAATTACAGTTTATTACATTATATTTTATTTAAATCTAAAATGAGAGTGGCAATTCATATAGTCTCCGAAAACTTACTCAATAAGGTCAGAGGGACGTATCTGGAAGCTATAATTTTCAAAATACGTCAAATTATATCACATGATGACTGTAGCAGCGTATTTTTCCCTAATGGCAAATGAGTGCATAGGGCAAAGAGGGTAAAACGTTATTACTTTCATAGAGAAGTTCAGTTCAATGTTAAAGAGAGTGCAGATTCCTGCAATTTCTATTTTTAACCATATACACGAGAACCATCAATAGCTGGAAGGTATTAATGTTCTTCACTAATGCTGCAAATAAAAGTGTTTCTCCTTATATAAAGGACCATTCAACTGCAACTACAATAACCGTATAATAATATATAAATATTATAGGTTATTTTCCTCAGTTATAAAGATTTGGAATCTGTTTGTGCAGACTGTCTGCATTATCCTCCCAATCTGGAAATTTGAATTTATACTGTTCTAAGAGAAAGTCACATTTTGTGAGCATAGGCACTAGAATGCTTACTATGAGTTTTGTTAGTTTTGTGTCAAATATTTTGTTATAGAAAATGAAAGTCATTAGAATTTACAACAGAATTTTGTATCCATGTATATGCGGCTAAAATTAAAATATAAACCTCACCTAAGACATGCTTCCGAGATTGTCCATTTACACCTAACCTTGTCCCAAACCTACAGTTGCAACATTTCTTCTAAAAGAACTGGGAAACCACCAGAGAAAAACCAGTCCGAATGTGCTTTTTCAAAAGCAACTGGGCTTTCTTTGTTTTTCTTTTTCCTTTACCTTTTCTTGAAGACAACGTCCCTTCTCATCCATAAAGCTTCTTCAGTTCTGACTGAATGGTGAAGAATGGAAGGATTTATATTCCTTGCAGTCATCTGGTCGTAAGCATTCTCTTTGAGAGTCGTTGAGGGCACTTGGAGGTTTGAATAGTGCAAACAGGTGTGTAACCTTGGAACTATTGAAAGGATTGTTGTAGACTGAAGATAGATTATGTCATATCCCTCCCCCTCTGTTGAGAGAAGGCTGTTCAATTTTAACCGTAAATGGCCTCTTTGATCCCTCTTTCAAACCAACCGCGCTCTCTATCCAGAATGTGGACTTTGCTGTCTTCAAGAGTGAAGCCATTTGGCGAAGTCCACATTTGCACTATTCAGATGACCCTGAGGGCAGAGATAAACCTCCAAGTAGCCTCAACAACTCTCAGAGAGTGCTAACAACCAAATAACTCTTAAGAATATAAATTCTGAAAAAGCACTTTTAGGACAACTATGACCTGGATGACTGAGAATTTCCAGAGACAACAAGTTTGCTAAAGTTTTGAAGAATTAAAAGAATACAGTTCTGGGACATTAGTTGAATGGACTAAAGATCAAGATTATTAAAGTATCAGAACTGAAACAATTAAGTTTTAAAGATTTGTTCATAGATAAGAGATGAGCTATAGGTAGACACCATTTGTTGTATTTTAAAAGAAAGTGATAAGTTACTAAAGTTGGTTATCCTTGTGATGAAGAAGGAAGTCATTTTATACATTTCTTTTTCTTTGTTTTCTATTTTTCCTTTTTGCACTTCGTTTTTTTTTTCTTTTTATTCGTTTTCATTTGTATGAGATTTTTATCTTTGCTATTGTAATTTTTAACAAAACTACGAGAGAGAGAGAGAGAGAGAGAGATGAGTAATGAATTGAAGAACCCTGGGGCATAAATGGTTTGCCACTGCCTTTTTCTAGGATATTTTCTTATCTTCCTGTCTATTTTCTGGTGGTTTCCCATCCAAAAATTAATTTGGTTTAATCTTGTAGCCAATATTTGAAACAATACAAACATGTTTTAAATAAGAAATATACAAAATAATCTTCTGTATTTCTTCTACAGAATTGGCAAATCAAATTCACGAAAATCCATATCATATCGAATTGAAGAATTGATCAAAATCCGAGACACAAGTTGTAAAATCAAATTTTATTCTGATTTTTATATTGAAATGCCTGCCGTTCAAGGAAAAAAATAAAATTTCTGACTCCATATTAAACATTTTAAATTCATTGTTTTAAATAACTGAGGTTCCTGGTTGTCTAAAACACAGCCACAGCCGGCAAGGGTTTTTTATGCACAGATGCAAGGCAAAGAACTCTTCATTATTTAAACATTCTATCAGTCTATGTCAGGGGTGTCAAACTTGCGGCCCGTGGGCCAGATGCGTCACATGCTGGCCACGCCCACACATTTTAGCAAAGGGGTGAAAAGTCGCGATATATCACGTGATGACAACGTGACGACTTGAGTTTGACACCCCTGGTCTATGTGGTTCGATTCAGAGAGCATGTCTCCTTATTACTTTATATATACCTACAATTTATTCTTTATTTCAGACACCATATTGATTGCAGTTAAGCACTTACGGAATGAAATTAAATGTAATTAATAAATACGTCAAACTTATGTTATTTTAAATAAAGGAGACGTGTCTCATCCTCAGGAAACAAACTTAAATGGAAAACTAATGCAACAAAAACTATTCCAATTTTCTATTGCACCTACTAACTTTGTTATCTGTTATGTGCACATCTATTTATTATTTACTGAACGCAATCTGACACAAAATTATACACCTTATTTTTTGTGCTGAACAGACCCCACCATTATCTCTCACATAAGAATTTGCACATCTTATAGGCTTCTGCATTTCTTAAACCTTCTTATTCTTATGTGTTTGTACCTTTCAACAATTACTTGGATCCTTATAGACTGAAATACCTTAGGAGGATTAATGTCCCCCCTCCTCCTAAAATAGGCGCTTTTCAAGGAATTAACTGCCATTCTCCTTTTTCAGAGAGACTATGAAAAGTTATTTATGACCAGGTCAATCATAATTTAAAATAACCACTTATCCCTCAGATTTATAAAATTAAATTAAATCTGAGCCTGGTACTATTCTGGGAAAGTGAATAGGATCCCATATTGCTTCTTGCTCTGTTTTAGAAGCAGATTCAATGTAGCCAATTAACTTGTAGGACAATAAGGCAGTGGGGACAAAAAGAACAGAAATAATAAATGAATATTATCAGGAGCCACAAAAAAAAAAAAGACTCCCATTAAAAATATACAAGTGCCAGAAATTAGGATTACATATTTTACAGACTAAAGAGACCTTCATGTTAGTCTGCAATATAATTATTGGTAGACATAGAAATGGTTTTTTTTAAATCTTCTAGATATCCAGTGTCCTGAACCATAACGGTTAAGAACCATAGCGGTCCTAGGGAAAGATAAAAAGAAATGAACAGGTTACATTTCTCATAAACAAAATTGCCACATTTACATTCACAATTTTCATTAACTTTGCCACAAAATGAGATCTAAACTGGTGTTACTTTGTATCCCTAAATTCATAATAATTCAGAATTTACAAATCAATTTCTCAATCATTTGGAAAATGAAGGTACATTTGTTTCTGAAAACTCTGCAAGCATAACTATTGGTTAATTAGCTGGGTTCAGAGGCAACTTAATGAAGCAACCTGAAAAAAGTGTAAGAACATTTTGTGTTCTTCATTTATTTCACAAGAGATGTTGACTATCCTAACAAAAAGGGGCTTTCCTTTTCTTTAAGCTACAAAACAAATCCTTCTATGACTTTGCATCAGTGGTAGTATTCAGCCAGTTTTATCCGGTTTGGGCGAACCAATAGCGTCGACTGGGGGGGGCTCTGCCCACCCACCCAGACATCATAACGTCCCATTTTCGATGCTCTGCACAAGGGCGGAAGGCCCTGCGCATGCACGGAGGTGGCCTGTGTGCTCGCATTTGCGAACCAGTAGCGAAGGTAAGTGAATACCACCCCTACTATGCATATATTCTCATTGTCAAGTTCATAGTTCTTCCACCCTTCATATCAGGTGACAGGACTAAACAGTGAGGAAGATAGCATATGGGACCATTTCATTTTGGAAAGATACCAAATTTGTAAGTTTATTAACCTGAATAGAAGTCATGACTCCGTTTGCCAGGACAGAAAGCTTTCCAGCAACAGACTTCACTCCTTGTTTAAACTGAGTCATATCAGGAGCAGCAGGCAAAACATTTGAAATATTGTAATTGCCTAAAGACAGAGAGAGATTAAAAAAAAGAGAGGTTTTGGCACGTAGCTCCAAAAAACCATTTGAAAGGAATAAACAAAACATGATTGATCTTTGAACAAATAGCCAGCTTCTTACGTAGTTTTTGGTCAGTAACTCCTTCCACACAATAAAGTCTTTTCTTTTAAACAACCGAAGACAACATTAAACCAGAGAAATAAAGCTTGTGATAACTCCCACAAACTGAAAATGAAGAATGAAAGACGAGGAACAGGAGAGAGCTTTTGCCTGCATTGTTCCCAGGCTACAGGATGGATTCCTTCAAAGTGATCACTTTATCTATCTTTAAGTAACCTATAAAGCTACACCTATTTAGCTGGGCTAGGCAACCCGTGGCTCTGGAGCCGCATATGGCTCTTTCATCCCTCTGCTGTGGCTCCCTGTTGCTGGTCGGCTCCACAATTGATAGGGCTTTCAGTTAGGACAGGTACAGGAAAAAGGATGCCGGGCTAGGAGGAGACTCTATGGTGGGGGAACCAGATTTCCAGTTGGCTCAAGAATTGAATTGGGGGCTTCCGGTTAGGACCTTTGTGGCTCTTTTTGAGTGTTTAAGGTTGCCAACCCCTGGGCTGGGCTTTTAATAGTTAACGTTTTCATTATTTGTATTCCAAATAATTCATTACTGCTTTTTCTTTCCTTTTTTTTAAATCTCGCATATCTGTGCTTTAAAGTGAAAGCCACCTTGAACACCCTTATTAAATGGAAAGACTAAGCGGTTAAGAGCCATTGTAGTTTTCTTTGCAAAAATGGGGAAGTGGTAGATGACCTTGCTTTCTTCAAAGATACCATAATGTTTTGACTTCTCAAGTGCAGCTTGCAAGTAGCCTTTGTGCTATGCCCGCTCAGTCAGCAACTCTTCAAAATTACAGTTGTGCTAAACAAGGAGGATTTAAGACCAGTCCAGTTATGGCTATTGCAATTACCTCACAGTCACATGACTGTGATCCAGGCGCTCGGATGCTTGTGATTATGGTGTAATGAGCCATGTCATGTGATTCCAATTTACAATCCCTGCTGACCTCCACAAGAAAGGTCAATGGGGAAGCCAGTAGCATGTCAAAAATCAGCCCAGCCACTTTTTTAACCTGCCTATGCTCCGTAGCAACTGCCCGTAATACTAACTGCCTTCTGCACACCCACCTGCGTTCTCTAGTTACAACAGCCATCAAGAAAGCCATGATCGCCTTTGCTGAGCAGTGCAATCACATGACATCCCTCTTTAATGACCACATTGCTTAGTGACGGCAAGTCCAGTCCCAATCGCTGTTGTAACACAGGGACTATCTGTACAGCCCTGAAATGTCCAGATGATTTCCCCATTCAAGTACTCATCAGATATTTTCTGCCTCCCAGCCAGAAGTATATAACTAAGTAAATAAATAATAAAATAAAGAGGGAAGCTATTTCATTGGAAATGAACTTTCAGAGTTTAGAGCAGCGGTCCCCAACCTTTGCGGCTTGGCAGACGGGGATGGGGAGACGACGACCCAGGCTGCACAGCAAACCCGGTTTCAAAGTTACGGCCACTGCAACACTTCAAATGATGGTTCGGGAGAGAAAGAAGTGGAGTGAAATCTGATCACAGGCAAGAAAGAATGAGTGGGGTGGCGGCCCAAAGAGCTTGCAAACAAAGAGACAGCAAGGTAACATGAGGAATGCAAAGCAAAACTCTCTGTTACCTTGCCATCCCACCCCCTCTTTGCAAACTGGCAGCCTAAAGAGCTTTTATTTGGCATTTTATTCAGTCAAATAGTATACACTGCAGTTCCTCTTCCCATTTTCCCCACAACCAGAACCTTGTGAGGTGGGTTGGGATGGGATGGGTTGGGAGAGTGAGCTTTGTGGCTGAGGTTGGACATGAACCCAAATCTTTTCAGTGCCAGTTTAATACCTTAATTGTGACCTGACATTGGGTCTCGTGTATATGACACCACTAATTTAAATTCTTTAAAGAAAATGAAATAACTAGCTATGGCAATGACGGAATGATAGGGCCAACTGCTCTGTCACTCGACTTGTGTATAGGCACAAAAGTCTTCAAAAGTATTAAGACCCTTAAACAAATTTATCCAGAAATTTGTACCTTATTTATTTTCCAAAGACGTAGAACATTATAGTTAGTTAATAAGCACAGCAGGCTGCTATATAAAACTTGCAATATCTGAAACTCAAGGTTTTTCCTTCCATACCTGATGGCTGTTTCTTTTGATCTTCAAATAAATCAGCTGAACTTATGGCAGCATTTCCAGAAAGTCTTTCTAACCGAACTCTAGCTTCATACTATAGAGAGTGAAGGAGATTTCAGTCATAAAGAATATGTCCATCTTTCCCATCTAGAGAATGATTTCCAAAATATCAATCAAATCAAGCATGCAAAAATGGCTAATTCTCCAAAGTTCATAAAAAACTAGAAAAATATAGTCTATTATAATAACCTAGAAAACCTACAGAAGCTGTCTGCAAGGAGTATACATTCTTCCATTTCCCACCATCCAATCAGAGCTGAAGAAGCTTCTTGGATAAGAAATGAAATGTCTTCAAAGAAAAACTAGAAAGTCTAGTTCCCTCTTGAAAAAAAGCACCTTTGGGACTACAAAATTAATCCATATACTGTATTACAAAATTTAGGTAACCTCAAAACAGATGTAAAATAGAATCCTACTCCTCTGAGTAGACTTTATTTTGTTCTATATCTAATGAAACAATACTTACATGGACTGTATTTAAATATTTATAGCACTGAACTTTTTCCCTGAATAAATTAAGCCTTCCAAATACATTTTATATTGCTTATTCTGTAAAGTTGACACTGAAATCATTTTTCCCCTGGATCCTTGCTTTTGATTTTTCTTACGATTTTCCCCTTGAAAAATTTAGGTAGTAATTGAAGAAAATCTAAAACATATAAATGTCTCTGTAATTCCATGGTATTCCACATATTTTCTTATTCGGCCAGTTGTATTGTGATGGGATGACATTCTGAAACTCTAACCAGTGAATAATTTCAAAATGTTGTGACTATACTTACATCAGCATGGTCTTGCTTTCCAAAATACATATCTGACGAAATAGCTTTTGCATTGCCAAATTTCTTTTGTGCTTCATCTGTGCTTGCAGAGTTTTCATGCTCTGGTTTCCTGCGAGAAGATGACCTACAAAATGTTTTAACACGGTTATCTCTCAGATCAACAAAGAAATTTATATTTTACAAATATCCTTAATACAGGTAGACTTCAACTGATAATGGCTCATTTAGCAACTGTTTGAAGTTAGGATGGACTTCCTAAAAGGGACTATAATCTGATTCTGAAGTTCTGATGGCCACCCCCTGCAGTCATGTGACTGCATTTTGGGTGCTAAACAACTGGCCCAAATTTACGGCTGTTTGCAGTGTCTGATAATCACATGACTGTGATTTATATTTTGGCTGAAAATTTGTGTTTACTTCCGTTTTTTAGCAAAAACTCCCCATTGCAAATAATGGGGTCACTTGGCAACTTTAAGACTTGTGGACTTCAACTCCCAGAATTCCTCAGCCAGCAAGGCTTCTGAGAGTCCACAAGTCTTAAAGTTGCCAAGGTTGGAGACTCCTGATGTGAGTGACCTGTTTTACAACAATCATGATTTAGGACTTCATGGGCAAGCTCTATTATGGCTGTAAGTGGAGGACTACATTCATCGTGAATGCTATCTTAGTAAGTATGACAGATTTACAAAGACAACTACTTGTTATCTGATTTTTATATTACTAATGATCATACACAACAATTACAACAGTAAAAAATCTATTTTCAGATTGTCCTCTTCAATATGGATTCATTTATGATCAGCACTGAAAACTACTTGTAAAACTTTTAAAGAAGCATAAAATAGAAAACAAGTACAGAAAATATACTATTTTTAGAAGAATAAGAATGCAGTATTTATTATTTAAGGAATTTGGAGCTTTATATTCCCTTGATGTTCCTTCTTTCTTTCACAACCATGAGTATAATCAGGTAAAACTGGAAAGCAACGCATCTTCAATTGTGCTATAAAATCTACACTCTGGATTGTGCATGCATTCCAGTGGCCACTTCCTCATTAGAATGTTTTCCAGAACTTTCCGATTCCCAACTGCTCTGTCAAAGTATTTTGTTATATACTCATGGAATTTGCCGAAGCAACCAGAAATCAAAATGTTTATAGACTCTTGACTCTAAATCCTTCAGCCCCACTCCCATTTGCAGAGACGTTAATGTAACATTCAGATTTCAAATAGGTAGGTTTCTTTGTTATGTAAATGTTCATTCAAATACTGGAATTTGAATATTCAAGTTCACTCTTATTTTGCAAAGATGATTTAATAGTGGCAGGTCAGCAAGAAAATTAATTGACTTCATGTTTATGTCTTTATTACGAACAGTCACTCAAGCTCTGGTCATATCTCGCTTGGATTACTGCAATGCTCTCTACATGGGGCTGCCCTTGGGATGCACTCGGAGGCTCCAGCTAGTCCAGAATGCAGCTGCACGGGGGATTTTTGGGAGGGCAAAATCCTCCCACATA
>JANHFK010009735.1:207771-222114 GCA_036250565.1 Sibynophis collaris | reverse complement strand
CAGTTTCTCTCTTTTTTGTATAAATATTTTGTGAAAAATTTCCCATTACCCTTTTCCTAAAAAACCAATAAAACTTTCGTTAAAAAAATAAATAAATATTAAATTGTTTTGAAATCCTAAATTATTCAAATATAAAAATTCAAAATAGCTCCTTTAAAACCTTTGCAGAATTTAATATAGTATATTTCTAATAAATATATGGACAGAGTCTAAATCAGATATAACAAAATCAATGTTTCTCTATTTGGTATATGAAAGAATTAATGTCCCCCTGTTTAATATGTGAAAAAGTACTAAAAATGTATCCCTCCTTCTTTTGTGTCATTATCAATGGCAGTGAAGCTAGCCTGATTATGAAGTCACATCCATCAATAATGTATATATCAACCGGATATATAAAAATAAAGGAAGGAAAAAGTATGAATTACTAATTCAAGAAAAAATAGACATACTGTTCAGTGGTTTCTGTGTATCCGCATGGCCATCTGCCTCCTGGGACTTTGGCTCTTCTGTCTTAATAGTTCTTTTCTTCTCATCCTCATCTTCACTGTCTGCTGTGTATAGACTTGGATCTCTGAAGGGTTGCCGCTCATCTCTGTCACAAAATAATCGGTTGTAAAGGATATCCGTTGGAGTTTTCCTTTTATTATATTCTCATCTTTTAAAATAGTGATATCTAATGTTTACTTTAAATACTAAAAACTCCTAAACTAAAAATCAATGTAAGTATTTCTCTCCTGTATCAAGTCATACTGTGTTTTTATTGATGAATTTCTGAAGAGAATGCAGAATTGTTAGGGATTTTTATTTCTTTTATAAAAGGTTGATTTAAGTCCTTTTAAATCACTTTAAAGAAATGCTATATCAGTAATATTAGTATTCACACTTGATATGCTGAGTAGCTATCAGAGCCTTTACTTATGTCTTCTTTGAGCCAATATTTTTTCTGAACACAGCACTCCATACAGCAAAAACTAGCTGGCTATAGCTTCCCTTTTATAACCAATCTGCACAGTACTTCCTGGAGTGTTATTGATTCCATGCCAAAGTTCATTAGTAGAGAATCAGGGTTCTCCACAAACCCGAATCTGGCCTTACAAGTTAACAGCACATTTCCCATCCCAAATTCTTTCCTTTTAAAAAGTTACATATAACTATATCCATTTCTCAGCCTCAATCAATCAATTGAAAAGTGAACAGAATTAGCAAGATTCCATAAAGCGAAAGTCATGTAACATTTGTTTGTTACCTGATTATTCTTCCATTTGACAACAAAAGCCGTAAATCATTGTCTTTTGTTCTCCATTCTGGAACAGTGGAAGATGGTTGAAGTGGCTTGTTAAACCTTCCATTCAATTTATAATTTGCTGTGTCCTAAAGCAAGAAACAAAACAAGATTCCATTTTTAAAAACTCTGTGTAATCCACATTAGTGGTAATGCAGTTTGTCTATAAGCAAAAGAAGAAATAATGCATTATTAATAATAACTATAACACAGGTTTATATGTACAAATTATCATGCCCAAATAGGAAATTATTAAATTCTGTACTTCATAATACCTGATCCTACTTCCATTCTCTGGATTAATGAGGCTTAGCACACATAATTATACATATTGCATCATCATGTCAAGGAGGATATTGAATAGGTAGAAGTAAGACTAATATGCTCAAGTGGAGGTTGCTGGCAGATAGCAATACTCTGTGCAAATGTGGAGAGTCACAGAGTCCGGACCATTTGTTGATCTGTTGACTGAATACACAGAAAGTGATTTGTTTCTGGCCAACGATAAAGCCAAAAAAGCGCTCTCATTTTGGCAGTTTAGTTTGATATGGACACAAAATAAAGAAATAAAACATGTCGCCGACACAAGTACAGCTGGAATTGATGACCTCTACTGTTATTGCACAATGTGGAACTATAAAGACAACTTTAAGAACTCACATACAGAAAATATTACCATAGTAAAACTTGATCTAGATATCAGTCTTTCATTATTTTCTTAGCATCCTAACCAGCGGTGAAATCCACTTACCTTCACTACCGGTTCAGGAATGGGAGCGCGCGGGAGCTACACGCGCACAGACCTCTCCGGCACATGCACAGAGCCTTCTACGCATGCACAGAGGATCAAAAAGGGGACGTAATGACGTCCTGGAGGGTGAGCGGAGCCTCCTGCCACCGGTGCTACCAGTTTGTGCGAGCCAGATAGATCCGGCTGGATTTCATCACTGATTCTAACGGTAAGCAATAATATGAAACAACAGTGGTATACTGTGTTTGTATAGAGATGGAGCTGGAAACTTATAACATAATCTTTAATACTAAACTCTTATATTTCTTTTAATCTACATTTGTTAAATTATTTGAGCTGATATATTATGTAAGCACACAATATTTTAATAGCAATAAATTACAATCATATTATAGTATTTTGTACCCAGCCTTTTTGTATTTTATTTCATTCTAACTTGCAATACTTGCCTCTTCCCATGGGGACATTTCTAATCTCTTAAGAACTTCCCTCGTGTGGAGCTCCAGAATGTCTAGATTAGAAGGTGTTTTGATAGACTGATCTCGTAGCTTCCTTGCTCTTCTTCTGGATTGATGAATGGAGGCCAATTCACTTGATGATCGTGAAACTTGACACACACCAGTTCCCTGAGTTTTTGTTGGTTTGTTGTTCTCTTCCTTTAAGTAAAATAAAGCCATTTAGAACAGATCATTTTTTACAATTTCACATTCAGATAACGATGTACCAAGATAAGAAGGGAAAGATATTGGAAAGGGCTATTCCTTCCTCTTCTTTCACTGTTAACAGTGGACAATCATTCCAGCAGCAGTGCTCCGAGAGGAAGGGCAAGATACAATTGTGGAGCCCTTGAAAATCCAGAGGAAAATATCCTGGCACATCTTGTATCATATCTTGCCCAGTATAACTCTTATCTCATCCCAAATGCAGCCTCTGGATGCCAAAAGGATATCCCTACTGTAATGTGTCTTCTTGTAAAACAACATTTTTGAGACTGTATGCAGTATGAAATAATAGAAAATTTAACAATCCAGCTCATTAAACTAATTTCCATTTGATTCAAACCATTATTCAATCCCACCCTAATTGTTTCCCTATAAAATGATGCAAATTTCCACCATCACAATTAAATGTCTTTTATTCATACCTCTACAGATCGAATTACTTTAGAAAGTTGCTTAATTAGCTGTCCAGGCCTAATATTGTCTGGAATTTCAAAGGCATGTTCTGTTACAAGCTGTAAGCAAAATAAAAGAAAATCAGCTAAGTTCTAAATATAAATGAAAAATGCTACTGCATTAGGAAAATTAAAAATGCTACTGCATTTTTAAAAGTAAAACTTACATCTTTTTTCATCCATAGCTTTAAAGCAGTAAGTAAAGCTTTCACTCCTTGTATTAAGAACGTTTGGGGCTGAAAACCATCTTCTTTAAGCTCTAGAAATTAAAATTTAAGATTAGGTTAATATTGTTTCAGTAATGTTCCATCAAGCCTGTGTCTCAGCCTTTGGTAAAATCTGACCAAAATTTAAAATTATTATGAAAATAAAATAGGACATTTTTGCACCAATGCAGGTTAATCAAACATGGAGTAAAACCGGAAATGTACTGCAATTAAAGCATAAAGTACCTTCAAATTACAGAGGAAGGACAGAACTCTTATTGCAAACAGATGAAGATTATTTAAATATAATGTATCAACGGTTATCTTAAAAACTGAACAGCAATTCCTTTTCTTCTCAATTGCTTTAAATGGAATATTCCAGAACGGTATGCTTCAGAAGTTTGGTACCTTCTGTGAAATTTTCATACTATATATAACCATTGAATTTTAATTCCAGTTTCCATATAATGATAAACTGATGCAGTGCTTGTATACAGTGTTAAATGACTATGTTGTTACAATTACACCTGCTATTTATTATTATAGCCCAAACAAAATTCCTAACTTGTTTTCCTATCAACACAGATTAAAAATAAACAATAACAAATCAGCACATTTGCAAGAGCCAGCATTAGAAGAATTAGGCACTGAAAGATTCTAAGAAACCCTACATAATAGCTTAGTATTCAATATATAAATGATCTAATTTGCCATTAATTCAAGACTGTCATAAGGAGAAAAGTTGGTAACTGTTTTACTTTAATAACTCAAACAATACTGAAGGGTTATTTGTGGCCCCTTAAAATGAAAAACTTATTAAACCATAACTGCATGTGCAATTCTATCTGCATTTCATACAATATATACTCCATAAAAGCTTATGCAAATTGGTTAATATAGCATAAAATTCTGTTGTTTTTTATGCAACAAATAGTTAGCTCTCCAGAAATTAGAGCAATGAGTAAATACAGATGTTCCATTTCATTAGTTAGATAACGCTGCTGATGTGAATGAGCCCCTATTCTCAGTAGATTCTAGTTCTTTGGCACAGGCTGGCAGAAAGGACATAGGACCAATTTGTTTCACCTGCAAATGAAAATGCTTCTCAATTTGGTTTTTAAATTGAACTTAAATTGGGCATGGCTGCCTGGTTCACTTCTGAAGAACAGATGGTAGCCAGATTAATTGTTTAGAAATTTGCATGCTCACAAGAGTATCTCTTCTATATTGTAATAAAAAACAATTTTGGTTTAGAAGTAAATTTGATACAAGACTTCCTATTATTCTTCCTTTTTGATGATCAATTTATTTTGCTTTTACCCACACTGCTGCTATCTTGATATTAACCCTGGTGAAACAAACCAGATATCTTAAGTTTTCCTTACTTTTTCTCAGCAACTTGAATTTATGATTAGTACATTTACTATTTGAACTATATTATTATTGTTGTTCATTTTATTTACACATGCTACCAGGTAATTCTGAATGTACTGTTAACTATTAGAACCTTCCCAAGCATCTAGGAGAGTTAAGATACCATTGTAAGATACCGGTATGCTTTGTAGTGATCATTTTCATTCAGATCTTATTTCCATAGGCCATCTTGATTCCTTACATTTTTACTATTTTTTCCCCATTTGATGGCATGTCTGCCACATTTTGTCCAGTCAAAATTCCACTGCAATATCTTGGCTGTTTATTAGTGTTAAGCAGAAATTTTATTTCAGACAATGTTTTACCATACAGTTTGAGGTTGTCCACATAAAGGAGCTGGGATAACATGACAAATGTTTTTGATGTCTGATAGCCGTGGCCTAAGTTATTCAATATTGTTGGCAGAGAAATCAGTGCCATGACAAAGGAGATAGTGAGTCTCCTTGAAAGATTCCTCTCTTGATATTAAACTCTTCCAGTCTATCGCTATTGACCAGAAACCTTGTTTTCCGTTGTGCCATCAAATCTTTTGATGTTTCTATTGACTCCTAGTGAGGCACTTGATCATCCAATCATGTGGCAGGGAGTTGAATGTCTTCTTTAATCAGTCTATGCTACATTCAAGTTGGTCTTTCCTCTCTTGCAGTTTTCCAGAATCAACTTGTCAATTAAAAATTGATTTTTTTATTCCTCTGCTGTTTGGACAGTTTCAATTCTTGTACTTCTTTAGTTAGAAAACTCTGTACTTTCCAAGGTAGAGGAGAGGGTACCTGGTTTTGGAATGAAAACAATTAAATAGCTGTGCTGGTTTCCTCTACAGCCAACTCCCCCTGGTTTGCCTCTACAGTCTGAGCTGCTTCTTGCAAGGCTTTCTTTGCCCTTGGTAGACCTTTGCAATTCTTCCAATTCTGCTTCCATGAATATTTTATTTTTTATTATAAATCAATGCTGATTTGTTAGCTCTGTTCTCTTATTTCTGATTCTGGATATTGCTCTTTCCAGAACTGGTGCATTCATTTCAAGTATTTTCTTCTTATTGGGATCTATAACAACAGATCCATTATTTCTTTGTGTTCTATCTCAGTACGTTTGTGACAGGTAAACATCTTTCCTACTAATAGTTCTGCAGATGCTGGCCCTAGTTGCTCAGTCAACAGCCTTGAGTCCTGCAACCTATCCAAATGTCCAGGAAATCTAACACCTAGTGCAGTCCTTGTTGACCTAAGTGATAACTGAGCTAGTATGAGTATCTGTAAATTACATCTCACGATATTGTTTAGAGGAGAGACACTCTTTGTCTGACTCTCAAGAGATCTGACCAGAATAGTTGAACCTATGGCATAGCTCTGATCTTCCTCAGTATACACAAACCCCATAACCATGCCAAGTTTTATTATTATTACTATCATCAACATGGAAAAGCCAAAGAAATTGGCTAGAACTCTAAATCATGCATGGGCAATCCTGCAGCTATGGGAAGCCATCTGTGCAGCCATCTGTGCCAGCACTATGGGTGTACAAATCACTAAAATTGTGTGTGGTAGGATAATCTGCAGGGATAGCTATTCCACAGAGTATCTTCACTGTGAATCATGTGCTAGCCAAACTGTTACCTGGCAAGCTTGGGGATCAGGATTTACATAGTAATAACAGCATAATCAATCCTTCCAGAAAGAGAATGGTGTAGAAGAGGTGAAAATGAGTAGGTACTTAAGAAAAAATAGTGGGAATTAAACAGCAGTCAGTTTAGAGTGGGAAAATATTTATTTTCATATCCATAAAACTGTACTCTGCATCATTATTTGAAGACATATCCCAAAAGGGGGGGGGGGGAATGCATTTACTTCCTTTGTCAAAGGCTTTGAATATTGCAAAGGATGATATATAAAGGCTTGCTACTATTTGTTCAAGTGCAAACATTTAAATTAGTATAGCTTGCATAATATTTTAAGACTGAATAAACTGGCTACCCTGACTTTCTTAATTGCAAAGTATAAATAACTTGCTTCTCTGGCTATGATGTGCTCACAGACCGACTAAATCATTGTTAAAAAAAAGCTTACTCTCAAATCCTTCTTAAAATATTAAATTAGTTAGTTACCTTTCAAAGTTTCCATTAAGTTTTTGGCCACAAACCAACAGATGGCTTCAAAGAAAGGAAATTTGAAAAGATCTGGAGTTTTTAGTCTTTTCTCCATTTCATAACACCTAAATAAACAATTCAGAAGGATTATTTTATATAAATATGCAATCACTGTTCAATTTGTTCATGATGTGTAGCAAAATAAAATATTCCCTAAACAATGAAAATTTATTAAAATACCTGGTGAAGTGTAGTAAAGCGCACTTGACAAGTTTTTCATGTTCTAGGATTAAGAGTTCCATCCACTGCATTCAGATATATGAATATATTTTTATAAATTCCATGAATTCAATCATTAAGAGACAGATATTTGCTATTAGAAGTAGCCCTTGCCTGTTGACCAATGATTTAATGACTCTTCACAGTCACAATAGCCCTGGAAGTGCTATACTGCCCATAAAGCATTTCTAGACATTGTAGAACATTATGCCACCTCCGCCTACCCCAATCACAAGATTATTTTGGGGGTTTGGAAACCTGTTCACATTTATGACTTATTGACTAAGTGCCTTGAAATCATACGATCGCCATATGCTATCTTTTCTGCCAGCTTTCCCAGAAAGTCAACGGGGAAGTTGCAGGGAAGGTTGCACGTAGAGTGGACATTCCACTCCATTTTCCCAGTAGAGGATTTCCCCACTTCTCCATGTAGGGAGGGAAATCATCCCGCATGGAGGAATGGATCAGAATGCTGGCATTTGCTAATATTTTCCCGACCCCTCTGGAAGTGTTCTGAAACTGTTTGTAGGGGAGGAGAAAACACTAGCAAACACCAGTGTTCTCATGATTATTCCTCCTGGGGGGGGAGCAGAAAGATGTTCAATTCAGGTCATTGCCTCTGGCGTTGCTTTGTGCAGGTCATGTAGAGAACCAGGGAATGCATGTCATGGGCAATCTTGCTCAATATGTTTAATAGGAATACCACATAAGACTTATATACTGTTTCATAGTGCTTTTACAGCCTTCTCTAAATGGTTTACAGAGTTAGCATATTGCCCCTAACAATCTGGGTCCTCATTTTACCCATCTCGGAAGGGCGGAAGGCTGAGTCAACCTCGAGCCAGTGAGGTTTGAACTGTAGCTAGCAGTCAGCTGAAGTAGCCTGCAGTACTGCACTCTAACCACCGCGCCAACTTGGCTCTTATACCACAATCACAAGAAGAGGAATCTTTCCATCCCTACTGATACTGACTGAGCAGGTCAAAACTAGGTGGTTTAGTAGAGAGATCACTAATGATCAGGCCACAAGAAGATACCTTGGACCATTCCTCTCTCCAGACATTCTCAGGATTAAGCTGAGTAGATGTTAAATGAATAGCTGTTTTCCATGCTCCGCTATGAGATTTCAATTTTGTGATGGACTGTGCACTGTACTGGTGAATAGGGAGGGCCTTGTTGTTCAGCATCCTTGACCATAGCCGAATGAGAGCTATGCAATGTACCAGAGATAATATGCATTGTCTCGTGGAGTTGGACATCAATCATTTGGGTGTGGCCACTGCTGGCATAATATTTAGCTGTGGAATAATTCAAAGCCAATGCTGCTGTTTGTAGGGTGTTAGTGTTAGCATCCCAAGTTATTCTAGCCTTCAATTAACTTTATATATATATAAATATAGAGGAATATATATATTCCTCTTTCATACCTGTTTAACCAATTTCTGTTTTAATGTAATGTTGTTAAAAGAGGCAAGCAATTCAGAATAATCTATTCATTTGGAGATCATCAAATAATGATAATCCCTCTATTCTTTGCAAAATATCATCATGTTGTCTTTACAAAACCAGAAAATGATTTCACATCAATTTAACAAAGACATGTGTTTACATTTGTAGAAGCAAATAGCTGGATAAGAGAGGAAATTCCAAGTCTAACCTGAGCTGCATGCCAATATTGAGGTTGTGCAAGAAGTTTCCTCCAAAAGCCATACAGTCCTGAGAAGTGAGTACAGCATGAATCCACCCTGAAACAAAAAGTTACGCCTATATATACACAATATTTTGTTCCCAAAAGCACAACAGAGGCAAGTTATTTTAACAACCCACATATTGTTCAAATCAAAGTTTTACCATCCTATTACTGTTATCTTATTAGACTATCAACATATCAATATCTTTTGTGCAGTACTGGTCTGTCTCAAAAGCATAACCAAAAATCTCTAAAATCATATCAGTTTCATCTAATGGTTAAGGCACCAGGCTAGAAAGTGGTAGACTGTGAATTCAAGTGCTGTCTTAATCATGAAAACCAGCTGGTTGACTTTGGGCCAGTCACACTCTCTCAGCCCAAACCACTTCAAAGGGTTGTGGTGGTGGGAAAAATAGGAGGAGGAAGGAATATTCAGTATGTTTGCCATCTTGAGTTACTTATAAATTAATAAAGGTGGGATAAACATCTAATGTAAATAAATAAACAACTCTTCCTGCCATAACTGAAGTATCAGTTTGAAAGCCAAATTTCATTTTTTTATCTAGTTTCAAGTGTTGTGGACTCCCAAGATTGGAGTTGCCAAGGTTGGAGACTGGGTCAACTCACTTAACAACCACCTCACTTAGCAATGGAAATTCTGATCCCAATTGTGGTCATCAATTGAGGATTATCTCAATTTTGTTTCATTAACCTTAGCTACTTTTTGTTCTATATGTATTACTAGTATTACAGGTTACTTTTCAACAGGAAATCTGTCTAATACAGCGGAGGTCTCCAACCTTGGCAACTTTAATACTTGTGGACTTCAACTCCCAGAATTCCCCATCATGGCTGGCTTGGGATTTCTGGGAAAGTCCACAAATCTTAAAGTTGCCAGGGTTGGAGACCTCTGCTGTATTAGACAGATTTCCTGTTGAAAAAATAACCTGTAATATTAGGTGACATGTATGGAACGTTCTCAATTTGTGAGTATTTTTATTGATTACATTTATATCTGGTGCTATCCATAGATTCTTGATAGTTAACAGGCGTAGCAGTCAATAATCAGTAAAATACATAATAAAATATGTTTTATTTTAAATAAAAAATATTTTCAATAAAAAATTGAAATTGTAAAACAAATTTAAGCAATAATGACAATAATTTACTAATGGTGTCATCCCATTCAATTTAGTTTTAAAAATCTTGAGAAAAACAATAACATGATGACAATTTGGGTTCCAGGAGGGAACAAAAAGCAGCTTCTGAGGTTAATGAAACAAAATACAGGTAATCCTCAATTTATGACAATTGGGACCAGAATTTCCATTGCTAAGCGAGGTGGTTGTTAAGTGACTCATAGTACCCACCACCCAAAACTGGTTACCAGATGCAATCTAAGGGCTTAATTCAAATTCAAGTGAATAAAAATAAAAGACCAATTAACATCATTAATTCTAACAGAAACAAACAAATGTGGATTGATGGTATCAATGCCTTAAGATTTAATCTCCATTATATCTACAAAGTTTCAATGATCTGAACATTAGTTACCAAGCTCCAATACATTAATATGTTAATGGACAGGGAATAACTTTTTACCTGTTGGAACAAATAAGGTATGTCCTTGCTTCACAACACATTTATAACATTTGTCAACTTTATCTCCAAAATACACTTCACTCTGGGTAACAGATGAACTCCAGGATTCATAAATTGCCAGATTATCATTAGTAGGTTTGATCAAGTAGAAAATCTTTTCACCCTATGCACAGAAGACATTTCATTACATGTTGCCCATCTTTGTCAATTTTGGATTACTATCATTAATAACACATAGGACTACAACATAACCAAAGTATAGAACTGTATTGCTATTTAAAAGGAAATTATTGGAATTAGAAAAAAACGATAGAATGGGGAGGAAATTCTCAAATCTAACCAGTTGGTTAGACAAAATCATAAATCTACGCAATTTTCTTTGAGGATAGCAAAACAAGCAATTCAATAAGAAACGTATTATTTTCTCCAATCATTACACACACACATATACATACAGAGTGCATTCAGAAAATATTGACTCCCTTCACTTTTGTCAATTTTGTTATGTCTACAGTTGTTGAAATTCATTTTTTCTCATTAATCTACAGTCAGTACCCCATAAGGACAAAATGAAAACAGAATTTTAGAAATGTCTGCTGCAATTTTTAAAAGGCTTATATGCAGATCTTGGTTTATTCGGGTTTGGTCCCGTGTAAGGTTAGGTTTATTTAAATAAAATTAATCTTTTAATTTAATCAAGAACTACTGAAGAAGTGGTTTCAGTGTGACATGTAAAAGAAAACATTCATATATTTTTTTTAATGAATACAGTACATTTGCATATTAAAGAAATTAAACTTTCTTACCCAAAGAACATGATACCAAACAGAAGTGCCCCCAAAATCAATATGAAAATCTGTGTAGCTATCCTGAACTCCCATTAAGCAGTACTTCTGAACAAAAGGCTTAGGGAAGACCGAGTCATCTGGCCAGTAATTTTCAACCCATGAAAGTTTTCTGGCAATTTCAGGAACTTCCACTAACTCAGACATCCTTTAAAATTCAAAATACAGGAAATGCAATTTAAATAAGAATATAACTAAGGATTTCTTAATATATGCAAATATGAAAAATATTTTCTCTCTAGTAATATTTTTATTCATACTGTTATTTAGATTGAACAGTTAACACCAAAGATAGAGAATTAGTCCATTATATAACTTATTTAATTATGTTACACATTCTCTGAAGTGGAACGTATATGGACTATAATGAGATTTGAATGAGGAAATAGAATGAAAGTTTTCATCTAAATCCAAATTTTACATTATTATAAATACCAACACAATATAATGGTTATATAGCAAAATTAATGATCTTTTATTTCAAATTAGAACTGTTTTCCTAACTGGGCAAAATGTTCAAGAAGAGATTAGTGGTTAATTCAATCAAGTATTTTTGTATATTTTAAATAACTGATTCATAAGAATATGGTTATGACTATGTGTGTGTTTGGGTATGTAATTTCAAATTGGGAAGATCACTATCTTACTGCATGATAAGAAATATTTTTCAGGCTGCTAGGATTTTTAAAAGAATTATATCAGGACCCCTAATTCAGAAATTAAATAATTAGAAGTCATGCAATAGTATGAAATTACAGGGTAGTTTTAATGGACTATCTTTCTAAAATACAGAATATCCCACACCTCTATGCAGAACTACAGTATTAAATACAATGTATTTAGCATTTACCATTTGCTAATAGATTTGGTTTAGATACATAAACTCAGGTATCATTTTCATTTTTTAATTACAAAATAAAGGGTATTTTTTAAAGTAACAAAAACTCTAACAAACATTTAAAAAATATTTTTATTTGTCTTGCATACATTTGTCAGCCCTCTCAGATAAGCATGATAAGAAACACTATATGAACTGAATTTTACTTTATTCTAAAGCTACATTAACAGAACCTTGCAAGTCTGAAACTACAAAAGTTCCCGCCATCTCTTTTAACTGTTTCAACCACAAGGAAATATCTTTTCTAAGTTTTTTTCTCTGACTTTTAAGCTACTGGGAGTTCCTGCCTCTCTTGTCTGATTATTTCATAGGCTGTATCTCTTCTCCATTTTCCCAAAGGTCATTTCCACAGACCATTAAACATATAAAAAAATATGTAGATAAGCCCTTTTCAAAGAAAAAGCTATTGTATTTATTCATCCTTTCAACCTTATTTAGGGTAACCCAAAGCTTTAAGTATACATCATAATCAATTATTTGCACTTATCTCCAAATAGTCACATTCTACCTTTCAACTTCACATTTCATTATTGCAACTATTCAGAAAATCTACAATTATTGTTATATACTACAGTTTAAAATATAAGCATTTTATACATATTTGAAAACTGTATACTTACTTTGTGTCTGAGAATTCAAGGCTTATCAGATTTAATACTTTTGGTCTCACAGGGTTTGTAAAATACTTAATGTAATTATGGAGCTTCATTTTGCTATCTGCTTGTCTTGCCACATCAATAACATCAATCACTTTATCACCACCTATAAAAATGAAACATTTAAATCACTGCATAAAACAGTCAACAAAGGTCTGTAGAAATTACATCTCAGGATTATGGGAATATAGTAATTTATGCTTATGTAACTGTATCTATTTTTTCTGAAAATCCTGAAACTGTTAAAGAGAAAATATAGCTAAGTGAACCATTAATGTTTTGAGTATTCCATTCATTCAGGTTAGATTAATCTCAAGGCATGATATTTAAAGCTTACAACTGAAATCAAAGCTTTGGAGAATTCAGCTTCAAGCGTTCTCAGAAAATGTCACAACTATAAAATATTTCAGGAAAAGAATATTTAAACCCATTTACTTTTCCTTGCCCTTTTGTGTTTGAACCAACAGTCCATACCTACATAATGTTCCACATCTAGAACAGAAAACGTAGAAAGTGGGAGCCTGAGACCTAAGCCATCTAATTTAGGTACCATAATGGGAACGTCAAACCCATGCTTTTCCAGGTATCTTTGCGTCAATTGGCTTCCATGCATTTTCAAAATGATTTCATCAGCACTAGAAAGGAAAAACATGTATATTATTTTTAAAATAGAAGCAGAATTTTTTAAAACCCTGTGTCATTTCTCCTTCAAACGAACAGTGAGTAAATGTTCCAGCAGTAGAAATTTTTTTGCCGTGAACTATAAAGTTTCCGTTCTTCCCAACATTTATTATATCTGATTATTTTCAGCAAATTGCTTTAACTGATCATAATGTTAACATGTGGCACTGAAAAAATTCTTCCAGAATGTCTTTAGTATTATTGAATATATAGTTTTAACTTCCACAAACAAACACTGAAATCCTGATGAGACTCATATCCTCTAGAGTGATATAGTTAAAAGTATGAGTTCAGAATCACTATTTGAAGCAGCTACATATACTTTTGAATTTTCAAATGCAACTGATCTTACCTTGGGAATGAACGGGCACGTAATTGTTTAACAAATGTTCGGGTTCCAGCTTGAACTGGTTTTGAACCATCATCATATTCTGTATAGTCATGTCTGTGCCAGTTCCTCCTCTTCTTCACTAAATGGTGAAAAATGTAACTGTCAATTTAAGATAGGAGAGAATCAAATCCCATTTAGCTATGACATTCTCCGGGAGCCTTAGTCAAAACTATTTCCCTATTAGTAATGTATTACTCAGGGTTTTTGCTAGGATCTCATTGGAAGGAGAAAAGAATGAGGAAAGAGGAAAATGTACAGTACACTACATTACACTTTTTGGAGAATAAGGGCATTACCATGACACATAATACAAATGTGCATTCTACCCTTTCTTCAATATACTGTATTCAGATGAGTCACTTTTTTAT
>JANHFK010009735.1:173391-185271 GCA_036250565.1 Sibynophis collaris | reverse complement strand
TGTGTGTGGGGGGGGGTGTCCGAGAGGCGAAGGGGGCGAGAGACCTAGGGAAACACCTCGGAAACGTAGAAGGTTTCGTGCGTCTCTTTCCGCTCCAAGAGGCGCGCGCGAAGAAAAGAAGAGAGATAGTGGGGGGGGGAGGGGTTGCGTGAAAGAAGGACCGCGTGCACCGTTGCCGGAAGTGTGTACAGTAAACTCTTTTTTCGGACTTGAACAGACAGCAGAGGAGAGCACGTGTCACCACACAACCCTCCCTTCTGAGGATTTCTTCTTCTTCTTTTTTTTTTCTGTGGTGGGCGGGGCTCCAGCTCGCTGGAACAAACGGATAATGAAGTCTCGAGCACATGCTGGCTCCGCCCCATTCCGCCTCGTCCTGCTTGAAAGTCGTCACGTGAGGAGGGAAGGAAGGTGCCGCGAGGACATAGAAAAATAAAAAAATTAAAAAAAACACACACCACCAGGTTTCTGTCACAGCGTCGCTCCTTTCCCTCCCTCTTATGCAACCGCGCGTTGACGGGCAGAAGGGAGCGCCGTACAGAAACTGCGCTCTTGACTTTGTTTCTCCGGTCTCGAGAGGCTGAAACGGCTCTTGACAAGCAATAGCTGAGCGAGCGAGCGTCAATGTGTCGGTTACTTTTCTCTCAAAACTGAGCCGAAAGACAATTCCCTCACTGGGTTGTCAATAAGATCCCGCTAATGTGGCGGGCCGCCTTCAAGCCAAACGTCTTTTTTTTTTTTAAACCCACTACAGTATTTTTTGGTCCCTCCGTTCACTTTCACTGCCCCTAAGATATGTCGTTACACAATTTGGATGGGGGTTTCCCCATCTCGTCGATATTTTCAAGGCATTCTGGAGATGCTGCTTATGTTTGAGCGCCTCGATGTTAAATTTGCCCTTGTAGTTTTATGCGGCGATCTCTTTGGCAGGTGATTTTGAAGCATTTGATAAAAGAGGGATGGTGAGATTTAGAATTTCAAATCAATATTTATTTCGTTATGTTTATGACAATATTTTGTCATGTTTATGTAGTGTATATGGGGGGGTGTTTGGAATCCCTTTAAGAGCTGTATGCAATGAAATTTCATTTTAATGTATGCCTATTAGTGTACGTTCAAAGTGACAATAAAGTTATTCTAAATTCTGTCTCGTGCTACAGAGTCAAAGGGACACCTTGTCTGAGCTTTTTAGAAACATATTCTGCAGAAAAACGAATGGAGGAACTAATCCACTGCATATTATGAAGTGGTGATCATTTAAGTATAAATATCAATGCTTCAGAATAAGAGACAATTGATATTAGGGACAATCTGATAATTTTAAAGTAACATAGGATTGGTATCCTTAACACTTTTAGGCCTATAGTTTTCAATGAGATTTACTTCTGAGTAAATATATTTGCAACTAAAGCCTTACATATTTCACAGTGAATGAATGTCTTGTGAACATGAATTAAAGAGAGATATTCCTTTAAATTAAAGACCTTTCGTAAAAAGTTAAAAATAATGCTTTGGGAAATTTTGAATGTCGTAAATGAGCTACTATCCTACTTGGTGATCAGTCCTGTTTACCAGCATTGAAATTTCAATAGTAAAACCACAGAGAGTTGGGCTAAAGTGATAAGTCTTCAAAATGTAAATCTCACCTTGCTATGCCTCTCAAAGCAAAATGATTATGAAGAACAGACTTACATTAGTGCTATCATGCAAAAATCCACATAGATAGAAATCAAAAGTTTTCTGTATATCTTTGCTGCTATGTAGTGAGTATCTGGATTTTTTGCAGCACAAATACAGAAACTCTAGACCAGGGGTGTTGAACTCAATTTCACTGAGGGCCGGATCAGGGTTGTGTTTAACCTTGGGGGGCCAGGATGGGTGTGGCCAGCTCGACATCACTTGTGTCGGCACCCATGGTGGCCCAAGTGCTCTGCCAGCGAAAACAGGCTCCCGAGCTCCATTTCGGTTGCGATGGCCTCCTGCAACCCTCTGCCAGAGAAAAGGAAGTTCGGGAGGGGTGCATGCAACCCTTCCACGCTCCATTTTCGCTGGCAGAGGCACTGAGGGCTGGTCCTTCGCTGTTTCCAGGGCGGCCCCACGGGCCAAATCGAAGCACCCTGTGGACCAGAGCCGGCCCCTGGGCCTTGAGTTTGATACCCCTGCTCTAGATTACAGTCAAAAGGAAATTATTTGAAGATAGAACACCACCAAGCTTTATATCCAGCTATAGAGTATGGTCATTCTGGCTAATACATCTTTCTAGCTTATTTTGTTGGATATACTTCATTGTTCTAGAAATGACAATGCCTGCAAATATTATAAGTTTCATAGATAAGATAGCCTCAAGCTCTCAAGTTATCACTTTGTCTTATTTTTAAAGGAAAAGTTATTGATTTCAGGAACAGAAGAAGAAAACTCGAGAGTTCTCAGAGATATCAACATATTAATGTGTGAACTCTAAAGGAGGGTGGTACTGTTGAGACCATAACTTGCAGGGTATTTGATTCCTAAAGTTCATTTAAAGTGGCTTGTTGTTCAGTGAAATGGTGGCTCTTGCACTTGTAGTATTGTTCAGTTAAGAAAAAAAACCAATCTCTAACAGTGTTCTGCCATTTTGGATGGTGACTGACAGCCTGATCCTGCCTCTGAGACCAGTCCTGTCTTTGCAATGTGACAAGTCCCAGCTGCAAGGAACTCACCATCTCATAAACCAAAACCTGCTATTCAATAAAGCCAGCTGCAATCTGCTCCATTTTATGGTAATTAAAAATAGCATTTGTGCACCTGGTAGGCTGCCAGTGCAGCTGCTGCAGATATGCACTAAATTTGAATGCCTAGATGCCATACATATCATCTCACCCTTCGGTTCATCTGGAATATGCAATAGAGCAAATGTCTCTGGCTACCATTTACAAATTGTGTCAAGCTCTGTAATAAGGGATTTTGTAGTAGAATTTTTAGTGGAAATTCAAATGGTTGTATTTTTATTCTGAGAAATCTGCAGTGAATTTATTTTTATATAAATGTTGGATCTCACTGTCTTTTGAATGAGTTGTGTTTTAGGTTTTGGAAATAAATTTTACTGAATTCAGTTAGGTTGAATTCCATGGGATAAGCATATAGCCTTCGTGTATCATTTCTTCATTCATAGTTATTAGAAGAAGAAAGTAATTTTTCAGATATATATGTTTCTTTACCCCTTCTGACTCTTACTAGTAGTTCTTCATTGCCTAATTTTTTTATCATTGGATGACTTACCTCATTTCTAATTAAGCAGCTGTTGCATGTTTCATAATACTACAAAAACTTGTAAAACCTGTAAACAAAGATGATACATAGATGAATATTCTACCCATAGGCAGGATTGACTGTATTGTATCAGCACATCTAAATAAGCTGTTGCTCACATTTACATGTCTACTATTATAATAAAATGGCTAAGAAATGAAACATATTGCAGCTTCTGCCAGCAATAGGAGTACCACATGTTCCACCTATGATTTATAATCCTTAAGCATGTCATCTGAACATAACAAACTAATTCTGGACTGGCTTATTAATGATCAATTAATGTTCCATAAACCAAAAGTAGCACACATCCTGTGTTTGAATTAAGTTTAATCTTTAGGGTTCATTAAGAGATCAAGGAAGGAAGCAATGCTATTTGACAGGAAATTCAGCATGCCTAGAAGCAATCAGACTAAACAATGCAAGCAGGTGCCCCATATGAATATTTTCTCTTATCATTCTTTACATCTACTAGGGTCTTCCATGTTTCCAGTCTCTTCATTGAAAGGTGTTTTTTGGTCTCAGATGTTGAACTAGTTTTTCAGTATTTCATTCTGGTGCTTTGTAAACAACATAGCAATTGGCTACTAAGCCAAGTTCAAAATGCTTTTGCTGTATAAGCCTCTAAATACCTTGGGATCATGATAACTGTCACTTTAGTTGCAAAGCTAAAGCATGAGTTGATTTTTAAGATAATAAGATAGTAAGGTACTTGTATGTCCAACCGACAATATCATCTTGTTAACAGTTATACAGTAGGTGGACCTTGTGATTATTGGTAGATGTTACCTCAGCTGGCATTGTCACTGTTTGGCACCTATCCTCTGGAATGCTCTCTGTTCTGAAATCCATCCGGCATTATTATTTTACAAACCTGTTGATGATTTACCTGTACTCAGAATATTCCTGACTGAATTATAGATTGTTCAGGCTTCGTTTGTTTTTCATTTCTTTCGTTTCCTTCAGACCCACTAACATACACACACACACCTTCCCCTTTAATGTTATCATACTCTCAAATAATTGTTCTGTGTACTCCTGAAGACTACATAACTTATTCTTTCAGACTAAATGTCTCCAAAAGTATATGGTAGATATTTTAATATGTGGTGGTGAAGTTCTAATGTGCTTTGTATGTGTTCTGATTAGTGTAACAACTGAAAGTTCTTTATAATTAGAGATGACATAACCTGTATTTGAATAATGTTGCCAAATTAAATAGAAATGAACGTAGGTGAAGATGGGAAAAATAAACTTGGATGTGCAAGTGAAGTTCTTGATGCTTGAAGATCCAGGAACAACTTAAGAAAAAAGAAACTCTTGCCAACATCATTACATTATTGTTGTTCCTGTTATTAAATGTGTGGGTGATGATCTATGTAATGTCATATAAAAAATATAATGTAATAAACAATAAACCAAATAATAGGTCATACAGAAGCAGAATAAATAAAACACCACAGACTACTAAAGGAGAAAACTATATCAACTATCAAAAAACATATCACTTTGTGAGGCTTAAAATCAGATTGTTAATACTGTTGTAAAAACAAATGTAATAAAGGGATCACATTTAAACAAAACATGAATAAACTCATCTGTTTATTCATAATAAACGTACCTATTTATTTGTTTGATTGCTACTAACAAAGCAAAATGGGACAATTAAACATCTATAGGTAGGTCTGCACAATTCGTAGAGTGGGAAAAGCCAGACTGATACCCTAGAATAATTGTGGGCCACAAAGGAATCCTGGATACCAATTGTGTTAGTGGTATGGAGAAGCACTGGAGCTGGCAATGTCCATAAGGCCTAGAGAGAGTGTGTCTTTCAGAACGGAGGTAATTGTGAAAATGGCAGCAGTGCACTTTTCCTGATAGCTGTGAAGTTTGCCAGCAATGGATTATTTTTTTTAAAGTACCAGCACCTTGCACAAGACTACTTGGCAGTCCACAAAATTTGGTAAACAACCCAATCTGCGAGAGGTATCTTGAGAGTGGATTTCATGGCTGCTGGAAAAAATGTAGCTACTGAGTGTGTAACACTCGCACAGAGGTCTGAAAGAGCGAGATGTATACTTCGTTTTTTCCATATGATAGATCTTTTTACAGAAAAAATAGGGTGCATCAACAAACCTGATTTCAGAAAGAGCATAACACTTTCCAAATCCCTGAGACAGATTTTATAATGATTAAAAGCAAGTGTATTTCATCTGGATTTAATTTTTTTGTCATTTTAAAAAGTATAAAACCATCCACTATAGCGCTCTGGTTTTTCTACCACATGCCAATTGTAAGACTTATTTAATGATCTTATGAGAACTGCAGCTTTAGCCCATTGCATATTGTTAAATGAAATTTATGATTTACTGTGTCATGCAGACCAAAGGGTTTAATATAGTATTTCTGTTTTGAGGTTGCCCAACTCCCCAATGACTCTGAGTGGTTTGCCATGAAAAAAAGCATTTAAAAGAAAGCAATGTATATCAAAGAAGAAGGAATACAACAACCAGAAACCTGATCTTACAACACAGAAAGACAAAATGACACCAAAATCCCAAGAGGGCTCAGTGACCATCCTAACCCAAGGCCTGGGAGAATAACCAAGTTTTTAACATTTTGTGAAAAATCAGTAGTGTGGTAGCAGTAGAGATCTCTAGGGATACACTATGCCAGAGGCTGCTACAAGAAAACAGACTTCAAAGTTGTAACAGTTTGTTACTCCAGGTTATAGATATCCATGATGATAGCTATTTTTATTTTTTACAACATGCTAAGGTACAATCCTCAGTTAAAGATCCATGCACAACTGGATTTTCTCCTCAGTCCTGCTGCCACCAACACAACCACCAAAAACCATACAGTAAGTCAGTATAAAAAGCTAGTGGAGATGTGAAAACAAATAAAAACAGAGAAGTGATAGAAGGGAGGCCAAGGGACAAAAAAAATTATATAGATTGACTGTAATTGTAGAGCTGGTTCTAAGTTTATTTAGATATGTTACAAATGAAAATAATCAGTATACCAGGTATGCAATGAACATAGCAAGATGCTAACCGTTAATAAAATTAATAACTGTTTTGGTTTAGTCTTTCCCACAAAAAGTGAAGTTATACCAGGGATGTGAATAGTAGGATGAAAGAACAAGATTAAACCTTGGGACGGGTAGAAATGTGGACAGGGGTTGTTGTATTTTAGAGGATTGAAGGACTTAGCTGGTGGTTTCACTGATACTTTATGTATCATTGTTGATAAATTATAGAACTAGTGACATACAAGGTGTCTGGAGGAAAGGTGGGAACTAGCAAGTTACAAACTAATTAGTCTGTCAGTGATATTTTGGAAAATTCTGGAACTTAAAGAGGTTTATTTGAAACAATGTGGGAATTGGTAGAAGTCTATCTGAATTTTTCAAGAACAAATCTTGCCAGATTTATATACTGTAATTAATTGAAAATGTAATAAACCTTAGCTTTCAAGAAAACATTTTACAAAGTACCTCATGACATGCTGATTAGGTGTGAAGTAGCTAGAATAACAAATTGATACATAGATGGCTCAAAAACCATAACCAAAGACTGTTCATTAATAGTCTCATCAAATTAGAGGGCAATATCGAATGAGGAACTACAAAAATTAGCCTTGGATCCTGTACTCTTCTGTATTTTCATTAAAGTTGACTCAGCCTTTCATCCTTCCGAGGTGGGTAAAATCAGGACCCAGATTGTTGGGGACAATATGCTGGCTCTGTAAACCGCTTAGAGAGGGCTGTAAAGCACTGTAAAGCAGTTTATAAGTCTAAGTGCTATTGCTATTAATACATTAGTGATGAGAAGTAAAAATTGCTTATCAAATTTGCAAGTGATACAAAATCGGGGATACATTACACACAACAAATAGATTTCAAAATTATCTTGATACACTTAAGAACACAATGATGAAATTTAGCTGAGGTAATAACATAATTTTTTAAATAATAAATAAATGATTGATTATGATATGGGGAATACTTGGATTGGTAATAGTGCATGGGGAAAAAAATCTTGGAATATAATTAATATAGCTTTTTGTAAACTGAATGGGAGCCAATAATTCATACTACATTGATCAGACTCCATCTGGAATACTGTGTCCCGTTATGGAGACCATACTTTGCATTTTTTTTTAAATTGGAAAGATTCAGAAATGGGCAATGGGAATGATGAATGGACTAGAAACTAAATGAAGAGAGGTTAAAAGTGCTAGGCATGTCTAGCCTTAAAAAAGACAGCTGAGGGAGCCTGCAATAATATTCTTCAAATAACTGAAAGGATGTCCTAGACCTAGAAGAAAGTCAAGATGGTTTTCTCCCATCCTAGAACAGATGATATGAATAATGAAATGTAAGTAACATAATTAAATGGTGCTCATCTCCCTTTCTTAATTGAGGGAGCTTATGTTGTGCAAAGACATTTCTGTGGTCGTGTGGCCAGAACTAAGACACTAAGACATCACCAAAGTGGTACCTATTTATCTACTCACATTTGCAGGTTTTCAGATTGCTAGGTGGGCAGAAGCTGGGCAAGTAATGGGAGCTCACCAGCATATTTAATTGCTGGGCCATTTTTATGAGCATTTTATGAGGTGAGGATATCACCTCATAAAAATCAGTTGGTGGGGCTTACTTCATGGGTTAGGTTAGAAATAGAGCCTTCTCATTGACAGCATCTTATTTTTAGATTTAAACAATTTATATGCAATTTACAGCCTGTTATTAGGAACTTCGTCTCTAGAAGATTCAGCTGCTTCCATGCTTTCTTCTTATGGAAAACAATTGATATATCTGTTCAACCTGACATTTGCAGACTAACAAGTACTTTTAGACCCAATTCATACTTTGATTGTCATTTTTGTTTTTGTTTTTTATTTATTTATTTATTTATTTATTTATTTTTATTTTATTTTATTTAACTTTTATAGCGCCCTTCTCCTTTGGGGGGACTCAGGGCGGTTCACAGTCAATTAAAACACATCAATTACAAAAATTAAAATACTTAAAAACATTAAAAACATTGTTGTAACATTTTTTTACGAAGAACATTACAGTATTTTCACTTTTATTTTATCGTTTTATGATGGCTTTTATTATTCTTTTGTTAACTGCTCTCAACTCTTTTAGGAGGAAGATCATATGGAAATTGAAATAGGTGTGCTAGTTAATCAAGTGTAATAGTTAATATGTCATACAAATGAACTTTCAGGTAAGCAAACTTCGTAAGTATTCCCCCTTTCTTGGATTGACATTGGATTGTTTAGACCACCTGAAATCAGGTTTTAAGCATAGAAAAAGTTTGGATTGAATTTTGGATTGATTTTCCTTCCCACAAGCTGAAACCAAGGAAGTAAAACTGTTTGGGACAAGGCTAATATAATCATTTTTTTAAAATGATGTATAACTGAGTGGGTAGATATGAGCCAATAATATCAACAAAAGTCCTCTGATGGCAACTTCCCCTTACTTGTAATTTAGCTTCAAAACTAATCTTTCAGTTTTCAAAGATTGTATGGCAGAGAAATTAGCCCAAACCCATGTTACATATACTGAATACACATAGCCGTGTCATTCAAGGACTGTTTGGGCCAAAATTTAAATGAGTAACATGAATAAAAGTAGCTTTAAACTTGTTTAGAAAGACAAGATTAGAAATGAATTATCTAAAGATCAGCTAAAAACCTTCAAAACTCAGCTATGATGTCTTCATCTATGGAGCAAAATACTGAGTCATATTTTTCCACCCACACAAAAATAAAAAAGCTGAAATTTTTCAAGATTCACCCACATGTTGGTGATGAAGAAAAAAAAAAGTCTCACAGTTTTGTCCCCATGCTGCAGATTGCTCTTAGCAAATATTCAATTATAATGAAAGAAATTCTCTCCCACGCATGGCCTACACATAGATGTTATTGAAAATAACTGTGCATAGTCTAATTCAACAGCACGTCTTGATTGCGCATTAGTAGAGGAGGCAAGGAAGGAGCAAGAAATAACCACTTTTGTTTAACAACATCAAAGAAGACTCCACTGATCTCAAAAATGGAAATCACGTAATAAAACTTTAAAATGGGAGCTAGAACTGAAACTGCCAGTTTTACAAAGAAGTAGCATCAAAGGGCAACACTCAACTGCAATACCAGGAAGCAAAAGTAAAAAAGAAAGAACATACAAAGATTCTTCCTTAAACAGTATGTTTTCATTCTATTTGTATCATTTATACCTGTTCAACAGATCTCTTTGGACACTGCGACACTGTTTGTTCCATAAATAGCTGCAAAAGAAATTGAAACAATTATGCACAGTTTTTGCATATCCTTATTTCCAAGTAATGACTTTCTTTTATGAACAAGATCTTTATGTAACATTTAATAATATGTACATCCCATGCAATGACTATTATTTTCAGGAGGACTAACAAACTTGTGGTACCTTAAAGACTAATAAATTTATTATACATTCGTTTTAGTGACTACCAACCCATTTATTCAGATACTTGGAATGTATCTTGAATTACACACATCTTTCCCACAGTCATAATATTGGTGGCAGTAGTAGAGATGTCATAACAAGGTCAGAGAGAAATTAAAATACAAAGAGTGATAGTTATATTATTGACAAAGATTCTTTACAAAAACATTAGGTAATGATTTACTTGAAACATAAAGAAATATTTTATCCTAGAAATAGCAATTTTCTTTCAAATACCATTTTTCTTTCGAAGTCCGGAGCTGAATCTCTCAATGAATAGCAATCTAGTGACTGTATTTTGCATTTTTCATTGAAATTCTTTTGTTTCAGAATAGTTGCTATAAATGTAGTTCCACAGATTCCTAGTTTATTGAAATGTTATGCTAACAAATATTAAGATAAAGTAATTATTAATCATAATGACAATGAGAGAGAAAAGATACCTCAAACTCTTATCCAAAGTATGAGAATTGAGGTTTCCTGTTTGTGAAATGGTAGTAGATATACAATACAAAATTGGAAATTATAATTTATTAGACAACCCATTACCCCTTGAGTCATTGTTTAAGAGATACCAGATTCTTTGCCAGATTCCTCAATGCCTTCAACAATGGCAGAACTTCTAATATAGTGGAAAATTCTTAAAAATTCAGAGATGTATCTGCTTTGAAAGTAGCCCTTGTTAAACTGCATAGCATAGTCAAACATCACGAAATGTTTTAGGATATTTTGTATTATGTCATAAAATGCTTCATGATAATTCTTATGTCAAAAGATGTTTTATAAAATTTGCCAAATTTCAATTCCAAGGGAGTGATAAGTCCCAGATTCGGGATGACCTCTGTAAGTTGGCCTATTTGAGGTAAGATATCTTGGTTCAAAAGATTTTGCCCTATAATTTCACCAAGTTAAAGCTTCTAAGCATGAAAGTTTTAGTAATATATAGATTGCTTGGGCCATTATTATGATATTCATAGGCACCATTATAGTCGCAGACACATGTTTTGGTCCTTATTCAATGACTACTAGATTTTAAAAAATTCTTTCAACTTTCAAAAATACAGTATATAAATAAATGGAAAGTAACATGATCCAAGCAAAACTTCATGTCCCGCATTATCTTTATTTCCCGAGAATATCCCTAGATTTCAGATGATCCCTACAGTCTTTCGGTGGCTATCTTTTGGCAAATACTTTGATTGGTATAGTGTCCACAGACAAACAATAGGTGACAGCGGGGAGGAGAGCTAGAATGGACTAGACAACCCACAACCTGTTGGGTCATTACCTACACAGATAAACAGAATGGCTATGAATAGGCAAAAAAAAGCAGTGAGAGCAGGAGTGACTTCTGATTTCCTGCCAGCTTCCCCATTGACTTTCCTTATGGGAAGCTGTCAGAAAGTATTGGAAACAATGACCATGTGATCATGACGGAGGACAGCAGCACGGTCACACTGAAGCAGCCACAACTTTGCCAAATTTCTGTCAGGAACTTATATTTGGTGGGTCCCAGGTAGAAGGCCTTCTCTGCTGTGGTATCTATCAGATGGAACATTTTCCTCTCAGATATTAAGTTATTTCCAACTCTCTGGATGTTTTGAAACTCCCTCAAGTCCTGATTATGCCATCAGACCTTGGTGTACCAGTGAACCAGAGACTCATTTAGATGGCTCCACTATTGGGATGGATGTTTGTGTTTTAAGTTTGTATTTATTTTAGTTTTAATTATCTCCACTTCTAATGCTGGTTTTTCTATTTTTCTATATCTATTTTTATATGTGTATTGTTTTAATTGACTATTGGAGTAACTTCTTATGAAAAGGGTGGCTATATTGTTGTTGTTATTTGTGAAGTCATGTCCGACACATCACGACCCCAAGGACAATGTTTCTCCAGGCCTTCCTGTCCTCTACCATCCTCTTGAGTCCATTTAAGTACATGGCGACTGCTTCAATGACTCCATCCAGCCACCTCATTCTCTGTCGTCCCCTTCTTTTGTCCTCAATCCCTTTCCCAGCATTAGGCTCTTCTCCAGTGAGTCCTTCCTTCTCATTAGGTGGCCAAAGTATTTGAGTTTAATCTTCAGGATC
>JANHFK010009735.1:159653-173291 GCA_036250565.1 Sibynophis collaris | reverse complement strand
ATTATCCACCACCCTACCTCCCTATAAAATTTTGTAAAAACCAATAAAATTCTTTTTTTTTTAAAAAAAAAAAAGAAAATTCCTTCTGTAGACTCAGTTGCTTCTCTAGGCTATTTAATCTGTTGTTGGTTCTCTAGGTCACCTTAACCTTTGTGTGCTGTCTACCTGTTGTTTAGCTTTTATGAATCTATCATCTATTTCTTAATACAAAGGGGGAAAATATTTTAAATTCTCAGTTAGGGTATGGAGCTTAGTGCATATTTTAATTGTCAATGGTCAAACATGCAGGCATCCTATGTTTTACCAGGCAATAATATTTCCAATGACATCCACCACCACCCCTGCTCTTTAAAAAAGGGATTTTTTAAAGAAAAGTATTCTTTTGTTCATTTAAAGTAAGCTATTGTAACCAGTGTTTGCCTCCCTGTGCAATATCCCCTTTTCCAAGTTCCAAGAACAAATTTGTAGAGGGCAAAATGGCTGCAAACAAAAGAAGAATCAGGATCTAATCTGGGTCAGTCACCAGGCCACAGCTTCAGTCTTCCAAGCTTTCAGACTGAAAGTATGAGAGAAGTTCCCTGAGGATTGGCCCCAGCAAAAATCCAAAAGCTCAGAAGATTAAATCTCTGGTCACTGTGAGTGACCCAGATTGGATCCTGCGACATTATCCTGGGGCATGTATATTTGCCTTCATTTGTAAGAGAGATCAACTATAGCTTCTGCTGGCAAAAGAGTTCTCTCAGCAGAACCAATCAAATAAGGATGGTACTGAATTATAGCTCTGATTTTTCAACAAAAATTTACCTAAAATCTATCAATTTGTTTTAAAAAAGAAGATAAAAAGCTCTCCTCTCTTTTCCCTGGATACAGGAGAAGCAGAGAGTTCTCTAATCAATGAAATCTGAGGGAAAATCCTTGAATTTTTTTTAATGATTGACCATAATTCACAAGTTTTTTTTTTTCATAATCTGAAGGGGGGGGAATCAAGATTAGGAGAAGATTGAAAATGCAATTATGTGTGCTTTATGTGACTTTTAAAACCCTTCATGTGTCATGAAAATATTGATGAAACCACGATCTCCAATTTGTGTCTGGAAGTGCTAAGATCTAAGAGACACTTCCATTCAGTTCTCAACCTTCAAGGAATAAGACCTTGGACCTTGAAGTCAGATTTTAACTATTACTCTAAACATACATTTTTGGAGCAGCATGACCTCCTAGATATGAGGTATACCCTAAGTCAGTTACTATTTGGAAAGCAATAATGACCCAATTATTCCAACAAGTTGAGGGGAGGGGGTAGGCTAATTTTTGTTTTTTTCCCCTTGAGTAGGAAGGTTTTATATGTTATGATATAACGACATCAGAGAATTTTATCTCATAACCTCCTCGCTTGGGTTTTTTAAATAACTGGGGTTTTAGAATAACTGGGGTCTCTGGGTTTTAAAGGGGAGTTTTAAATCGTTTTTAACAGGGAACAGTCTAATTTAATTCTTTAAAGTATTTTTAATTTTTGTAATTTATGTGTTTTAGTTGACTGTGAACCGCCCTAAGTCCTCCCAGGAGAAGGGCGGTATAAAAGTTAAAAGTTAAATAAAATAAAATTAATTAATTAAATTAAATTAAATTAAATTAAATTAAATTAAATTAAATTACATCACTCTTTACAATTTTACAGTGTAGAAGCATTATTTCCATATTGCCCCCACCAATCTGAGTCCTCATTTTACCAAGCTTGGAATGATGGAAAGCTGAGTCAACCTTGAGCCCCATCAGGATTCAACTCCAGGCTGTGGGCAGAGTTTGCCAGCAATACTGCACTTTAACCACTGCACCTCTAGGTTTCTTACTCTGAATTACTCTGACCATACCTCATTTCTCTCAGCCATATCCCATTCAGGAAATGCATCCTGCTCTGGATTATTGAAATCTACTCAATCCCATTTTCTAAACTGAAACTGCTATAAGAAGTTGTTAGCAGAATGCCTGGAGCAGTATTGTAATTATGGGTATTGGGCAGATGTAAGAATTTCATCCATTTTAGCTTTAGTCCCACCCATTAATGAAATTTAGTCCCACTCATTTAACTAAGGTACTGTGGACCTTACCAGAAAAAAAAGGAATCCCATTTCTAACCTCTAAACAAGCATTACAGTGCAAAATAAATTCCTCTTCTGCTTTTGTCAATTGGTTGCAAATAATCTGTGTAACATGCCTTATTTTTTAAAGTGTCATCATATGACATTCATCTTTTCTTCAAATGAATGAAATTCATGCTTTGGTTTTGTTGGTTGGTTTCTACTGACTTTAAAGGCTAACTATATCATATTGCTTTCTTATCTCACCTACTGTATGTATGGTGCCAGGAAAAGAAGCCTAGAACAATAGATTGAGAGTAAGAATTAATTAGACATTATCATCCCAAAGGTGCTTTTTCAAAAGGCAACTCGACTTTTGTTTTGCTTGAAGACATTTCACTTTTCTTCCAAGAAGCTTCTTCAGTTCTGACAGACTGAAGAACTGCCAGAACTGAAAAAGCTTCTTGGATGAGAAGCGAAACATCTTCAAGCAAAACAAAGGAAGTCCAGTTGCCTTTTGAAAAAGCACCTTTGGGACAACCATGACTTGGATGACTGAGAATCTTGATAGACAATTAAGAGATGATGGTTTTATTGTCACTAGTTTGGGATGTGTAACTTACAATATATTCCTATGTTTGCAAATCACTCTTAGTTTCCAAGTCCTTATTCCAAACCATCTACTGAAAATTCAAAACATGGTTATTGTAAGAATATCTTACAAGATTGGCAATTGAAAGCCTACCCAAGGCAAGAAGCTGGATTATCTTTGCATTGGGTATTATCTGTAAATATGACAATTTATAACTGATGGATTAATCCATCTACCACCAGATGGCAGGCTAACGTCTTAAAATATTAGCTTTGAATTAGCAAGAAAAATGGTTTTATCTATCTGTAAGCTTTATATCATACTGAGTAGCATTATAGCCAGTAGCTCAGATTTCTTTATCTTTCTGCATTAATTTATGTGGTTCCCATCATTCCAATTCCAAAGGCCATGTCATTTGGAACCATGAAAGCTATTGTAACACAACTGCAAAAGATGCCAGTCTGGAAAAAGTGGCAATAGTAGTTCCTTAACAATTTGATGCAAGATGTTTTGTTATAAAGTTGAAAAAAGAATACTATGTAAGAGACTACAGGGGTTTGTAGTGGGAAGAACATAAAGTGGCATTGATTCAGATTTAACAAAACTAATCTAATTTAATCAATGAGCTCAAGTTATGCTTAGGAATGTGTCTTGCCAGTCCAGCTCTTGTAGGGCAAGTTGAATGAAGAACTCATGATTCCCAACACTAGGCATATGTTGGTCTGTTTATAACCCTGCTTGCTATCTTGTCTATAGTCATGGCTACTATTGACAATAACCCATTAGAACTCAGGAATTAGGCTAATGCAGTTTCTTACTGGGCAAGATTCAATACCTCTGCCAAGCAAAGGTGGAAGACCTAAAGGGAAAAAGCTGTTGAGATCAGGACTGGCTGTTGCCTAATTTGGATGATGACTCTGGTTATAACTAAGGTGAATTGCTGATTTCAATGGATCACTAGAACTAAAACTGGATCCAGTTTAGTGCCACTTCTATAGAAGAAAAACTTCATGTGTCTATACCCGTGATGGCGAACCTATAACACATGTGCCAGAAGCGGACACAAAGCCATCTCTCTGGGCATGCCAGCCATTGCCCATTGTTCTTTCGGGTTCCAGCGCACATGTATTCGTGCATGCATGCATGCCAGAAACCAGAAGACCAGGTGACTGGCGCACATGCATGTGCCAGAAACCAGAAGCTCAGCTTCCCAGCTCGGGAATTGCTCTTCTGGTTTCCAGTGCCCCCCCAAGTGCTGCCATTTTGGCACTAAGTGCCGAAAAGTTCACCAACACTGGTCTATACCTTCGTGTAAGAGAACCTTGCAAGATTCCTTTGTTATGGAGCTGAACATTATTGATTTCCTGAATTAGACCTCTCCTGTGTTACGAACACTGATAAAATATCCTTGTTCATATATTTTTTGAACATGTTTAATTTTGATCCCAGAACAGAAATCTGTTACAATGGTTACTTATTTATTGTTCCATGTCATGTTTAGGGTAATACTGTTTTGATTTGATACCTAGTCCTATACCTGTCACTAAAAAGAATATAGAAAGTTACAATGAGGAACATAGTTGAGAGGTTAGAAAGAAAATTCAGTAGCCCAATTTTAGTACAGTTGTAATGAAAGGTTTCCTTCATTTATTTCCATTAAACTACTTTCATATGACAACAGCTCCAGCTGCTTATCAAAAGAGTACAGTAATGTTAACTAGGTGTTCTGTTAATATTATGTTGACGTTTGTATACTTACAACTATTCCTTTGGAGTAGAACAATCATGATGCCCTTAAATTCATTTTCATCCATTCCAAAACATCAATCAATAAACCCAGTTTATTTAAGAATTGAGGTTTTATATATATTATACATAACATACATTGCATTGACATGGGATCTTTAATTTCTGATATACTCCTCAACTACAGCCATATCCTTGGGTTGATGACATGCAGTAAAACTGGAGAATTAAAAGTTCTCTGTCTGTGATATAACAGAAAATTGGAAATTAATGTGTGTCTATTACATTCACAGTTTCCATACATACAATATCAGAGTGATAGTTTTCACTGGTTATTTTCAGCTACACATATGCTGCTTTTAACTGAAATATTCTATAATGGCTCTATATTTTAATTATTTCATATTTAAATTAAGTGGATGAAGAAAACTCCCTAACAAAGTTTAAACTTAAGCTCTACGAATATATACATGAAACAAATATACATGAATTCCATATATCTCTAGAGTAGCTTTTTTCTATAATTTAACAATAATACGCCTAAAAATAATTGTTATATTTATAATATTTATTCCACTTCATTTTCATTTATAAAACAAAATTTAAATAGTATGAACTATTACAACATTAACTCAACTCTTATAAAACAATCCGAAAAGCATTCCCCTATCATAACAGATCTGGTTTGTTTGTAACAGGCTGGTAAAGAGCTCCCTCTAAATAATCATCCTACATTATTGCTTGAACAATTTTTTACCAAGTCCTAACAATAAGAACCAACTGTTCTCTTTTTCCAAGAAGCAGTGTTCTTGGGCAGCAAGCTTGTACATAAAAATACAGCTATCCTAACTAGTTCTTCCCTAATATCTTTGATAGAAATCATAAGTTATGATAATTAAAACCACCAAAGCAAGCCCCATTCTTCTTTACTGTACTTTTCTAAGCATGATATTGTTCTTAAATAACATCAAGGGATTGAATTCTAAGGCCCACTTACTGTACCTACCCAATCCTGTCTTCCTGTGCCAATTCCCATAATTGACAATCCTAATGGAGATCAATCACTCAAAACCTCTCAAAGTAACCTGCCTAGCATAAAAAGAGAACTATGCCATTGAATCCTTGAGGTGGCGTCAATTTGCAGCTTTGTTCAATCCTTTCTGATTATATGTCGGGAGGAAATTAGTAGCAAAAAAACGTATTTGAACATTTGAATACTTTGGCTATACTTATCACAAATGCAAACTTCAAGCCATGCAATGGGGTCACCATCAGAGTTACCCAGAAATTTTCAAAGGAATCTCAATGGTAACTTCTGGAACATGCAAAACCCTAACATGCAGCCTTGTATTAATTGGGTTTATCAAGTTTTCATACATTAAATTTTATCCTAAGTAGATGCAATTTTGTATAAAGGAAAGAGGAGTTAATTTAAAGAAAAAATACACTATGTTGCTTGCTTTGTGCTATGGTATTACTATAGATCAAACACAATATTTCTTTCCTTCACAAATTGTGGTCACTCAAAATAGATGGTGATAAATTCACAAAAGTGAGTCTAGGGAAGGAAAATTAACACTAGCAAAATCCTGTGGGCTGTGAGGGATAATCTGCTCTCATATTTAAGATTTATCTCAACCCTTCAAATATTGAGTCATCTCACAAATTATACATGTTTATGTCTACATTAAAAAGTTTAACAATTATTTGCAGTAACATAACAAATGAGACATTGCTGTAGTACTCTGTACTTGAGACCATTTAGTTGAAAATAGGTATAAATCCACTTCAGCCTTTTCATTGGAAAGTGCAAGCTGATATATCCATGGAAGATAAGGCTGTTTAAAAGGCACACAAGTCTTATCAATCAAGACAGATCACTGCTTTCCTTTGCTGTTCCTAGCTATATCCATCCCACGGAAGACAGGATTAAGTAGTCAGAAATAAACCAAAATGTTAACCGAGAAAGAGATAGGAAAATGACAAATACTTCATCCAGCCATTATTCATCCAAAAGCGTGAAGTGAAAGCCAAAACAATTTCCACACAGTGGAAGGAAGAGCTAATTACTGAATTTATATCACTGGCCCCCAAAATGTTCACTTTCACATCAGACAATGACTTCTCACTTAGTGGCAAGCCCAGTGGTCCAAGAGCTGTTTGGGTAATAAGGATGGCATGTTTTGATCAGCTGATAGCAGCCTTTATTTCCAGGAGGTAAACAAAGCAAAGGACACTGCTGTAGAAATGTTTCCAAAATGAGTCAAGGAAAAAACAGTCAACTGGTTTCGTGTCTGAAGAAAGGGTTTAAGGCAGAGTCAGCTGCCAACTCTCACTTTTATTGTTTGCCTGTACTACTGAGGCTCACCGACATACATCGGCATTGCTTGACTTTCTGGATCTTCTTAAGTCGAAAAGGTGGGTCCAGTTCAGGGCACTCTAGCTCCACTGTGAAGGAGGTGACCTTTTGAGGCTTGCAAAAGGCACACGATTGGAAAGACTCCTCCTCTTTTTTTACATGCCGGGGGATATAGAAGGAGTTGCACTGGCCATAGCAGAAGCGGTTTATAATTGTGCGGCTAAGGCAGCCCTCCTCACTGACCGTCTGCCGCAAGGGCTGGGTTTTGCACCAATCACTTTTCAGATATTTCCTCTCTGTAACCACCAAGGCCTCCTGGCTGGAGGCCAGCACTTCTTTGTTCAGATGTGGCCGCCGGTCAGAGTTATTACTTCTGCTGCCTTTGTAAGGGGAAGGGATGGCTCCCGCAGGACGATTTTTCCTGGGTTCTATCACTTGAACCAGAGTGGACATGAGAAACAATGATAAAGCAAGTTTCCAGATCATCCTGCAATAAGGTACCAAAACAAGGATAGATGTTATCTCTCTAGAAAACAGTCAAGACATCATTTCAAAATGTATCATTCTAAGCATTCTACCTCTGCAAGTCTTATTCTGCACCCTCAAAGGATTTTTAGGAAATAACTCTGAAATAAATAACTGAAAATGGAAGAGCAGAATAGTATACCTTTAGGACTTTTTTTAAAAAGAAAAAAACTGACATGACTTCATTAACAGCATCACTAATATATCTTTTGGAGGGCTCAGAATCTGTTTTAGGGGACTCTTGCTTCAATCCAAAATGTATTTTTATTTTATTAAATTTATTGATCTCCTATCTTACCACAGAATAACTCTTAATAGTCCACTTCAGTTCTGGAATTAAACTTTTGAAAATATCAATTGCACATTCATAATTATAATACATCATACACCTGGCAGAAAAAATACTTTGCAATTAATCCAACTTGTGACAAATGTTCTCCTAAAATATCAGAAGTATAATACAGTACCATTATAATGTATAGTTGTCCTATAAGAGATTGTAATCAGCAAGACTCCACCCCTTTTCAAACAGAGGAGTTAGACAGCTAATTATAATATGACTAATAGTAAAAAAGGAATGAGAGAATAGAATAAATATTAGTGCCTATGAAATTGTTTATAAATTGATCAAATGTTTTTTAAAAAGTAAAGATGCCTCAGGTCCATATCCATGCCCTTAGCAATATTACAAAAGAGGTTTGCCACTGCCTTTTTCTATATTTTTAAAAATATTTCTCAATGTTCTCTAATGATTTTCCTTCTAAGCATTAAGTTGGCCCACACAAGATCAACCATCTACTGCCACCTGCTAAGATATTAAAATGTAGTCAGTATAATTTTTTTTCATTCTGGAGGCAAACAATAGGATTCAATTCCATAAAAATATTTATGGAACAGGGAACAGGACATGAACACACAACCCATATGGAACTTTTTTAAATTGCTCAATTTTTTTTCCTTGGGATTGTCTCTCAATGATAAGGGAAGTTCTGAAGACCCAGGAAGTGACACAGCTGCTTTAAACAGCTGCAGAAAGTGTTCCTATCTTCTCCATAGCACTTTTTTCTGAATTCTTTTCAAAGTGTTCCATGGCCTACTTTGGGGACCTAAGAGCACATTCATGAAAACATGTCTTAGGAACCAGGAAGAAGAGAAATACATATGATAATTTTTCCCCTACTTATGCAAACATGCAATCTCATCTTCTCACTTCCATACACTGATAATCTCTCTCTGCAATGTGTAAAAGGACAAATTTACAACTCTACACAATCACAAGCATACATAAGACTACCACCTTCTTCTAGTATTTTAATTGATCTTACAACCAATAAGAAAAGGGTTTTTTTCAGTTTCTTTCTGGGAAGAAAGGAGGCACCATAATGATTATGTTTCTCACCCATCAGTTAATTATCAGACTGATTGTGCCCAGTGAAAAGAGGGACAGGATGCAAAACATAAGAGGTATGATAGAGCCTAGAACTGCCTTGCCAGATGTCTGTCCTAGTCTAATTTTGAAATTAAGTCACCAGGGCTCAATATAATGGGCCCACACCATTCTTCCCAAGCATAAGGCCAAATACAATAAGAATGATGCTTTTTTGTTGTTAGTTGCGAAGTTGTGTCTGACCCATGGACAACATTCCTCCAGGCCTTCCTGTCCTCTACCATCCTCTGGAGTCCATTTAAGCTCCCGCCTACTGCTTCAGTGACTCCATCAAGCCATCTCATTCTCTGTCATCCCCTTCTTCTCTTGCCCTTAATCTTTCCCAGCATTAGGTTCTTCTCCAGTGAGTCCTTCTTCTCATTAGGTGGCTAAAGTATTTGAGTTTCATCTTCAGGATCTGACTTTCTAAAGAGCAGTCAGGGTTGATCTCCTCTAGGACTGACCGGCTTGACCACCTTGCAGTCCAAGAGACTCACAGGAGTCTTCTCCAGCACCATAGTTCAAAGGCCTCAATTCTTTGGCGCTCAGCCTTTCTTGTGGTCCAGGTGGCTATATAAATTTGATTAATAAATAATAAATACATTTCAATCCCAAGGAGTAATATAGATAACCAGATTTTGGATATATTATTTAAGTTAGCTCATTTGAAGTATGCTGATTCAAAAATTGTAACTTTATAATGCACTGCTGGCCCAAATGAATGTGACAGTCAGACTAACAGGAGAGTTTTACTATGTAGATAAATATCAGGAAACATCTTCATCACTTTGCCTACTGTCTTTGACCAGCCTTATCCTTCAAGGCAACCATTTTGTGAGGATGCCAATAACACACTCTCAAAATCCCAGATCTGCTATTCAGACCCAGCGGGTTAGAGACCTCTGTCTTACAGCTTAACTTAAATACTTTTATTTCACAGTCCTATTAAACAATACATTTATGAAAACAGCAAGATTTGTCTGCTACATCAGAAAGAAACCAGAGAAAATATTTCTTTTTCTTCTTCTCCCATTTCTTTTCCTTGGTGAAACTATTTCATTAATTACATTATCTTATCAAGTGCAAAATCAGTTTCTTCTTGTTCAGGCTTGGCTGACCAAATGAACCATTTACTCCTTGTAATGGCAGGTGTTTACTGAAAGATTAATGAGGAAGCACTACTGTGTGTAAGTGACTTTCCTGCTGTTCTCTCAGAGGCTTGCAAGTGATGCTTAAATAATTGGTACTCTTAGTGTAGTTATGTTACATAACAAACAAGAACGAAGAAACTATAGATCTTTATTTAAAATCAGGTTTTTAACCTAGGACATCCTGTTCCTCCAAATGAAAAAAACAAGATTCCAATTTTCCTATAATTCCAAGCTGCACAGACCATAACGGCTTCAACATGTATTGAGGACTTGAGGTCAACAGATTAGTTTAGGAGTCAGACAGTATACTCTGTCTTCAGTGTACAACTTCTTGTGTTTCACACCCCCTGCATTGCTTACCTGGTGGCCCATGCCTCATTCTGCCCAGTGGCAGAATTGGCTATACAAACTTTTAATAAAAATGCAGGGGTTTATTGTAAATCACCCAGAAAATTTTGGCTGATGTCAATTTATTTGTTTTAAAGAAATAAGAATGATATATATCTAAATATATTATTTCAGAACAGCTATATTTCTCCTCAAGATTCTTATAAACAGTTAAGTGGCCTTATGTCATGCATATCAAAAACAAAAATGATTTCATGTCCATCAGAGAATCAATACCCTCCTGTTTAGCTAATATCATTGCTATTAGTATTATGAAATACCAAAAACTAAAGCTGCTGGATTTTAATCTTATTAACTTGATAGTGCATATATCCAGCTGTTTCCCTTCAAACCTTATCAAGAATTTCTGCTCCTTTTTATTAAAATTGCCTTGCTGAGCAGCATCACATTGCTGAAATGCATAACAAATTGTGAATTAAAAGGTCTCATCCAGTATCTTTCTCTTTCTGAAAAAGTTATTGTTGATATGTAGTAGTCCTCATTTAGCAACCATACTTTTCTTGGTGTCAACAACTTGGTTGTTTTCACTAAGTGAAACTGTGATTCGTGGCTTATACTCTTCCTTCAACTTTCCTTTGTTTTATAGACATGCAAAATGTCAGACGCAAAATGTCAGGTGCAAGCAACCAGATTCACACACATAGGGTTCAAATTAACTACTTTATTGTATTCTGCCTATATTACAGGAATCTCCCAAGACTGCTTACCTTCTCTTGGGAACAGTCATTTAAGGTTCCATGGAGTTTGGCAGGGAGGGTCAGTCCTGGATCTCTTGCGGCTGTGCAATGATTCAAGGCTAACGGCCCACTTGATCCTTGTCTGGCTGGGCATTTGCCAACACAAATGTGAGGACTGGTCATGAAGTTACATTTTTCAACACCATTGTAACTGCAAACGTTGGTCACTAAATTGGGCAGTCCCTAAACAAGGACTAGCTGTACTGCAAATCTGTGGGTAGTTCTGCTTTTGTTTTACACATACACACAATCCAGAAAAATCCCTCCCTGGGTTTCTAAAGCTAAAATTCTGTCCAATCAGAGTTTTAATACATGTTGTTCAAAAGAGAGAGTGAAAAGCTGCTTTCTTTTTCGATGGATAAATGCCTAGGGAAGGAACAAAATAGTGCCATGTTGCAGTCTAGCTTCCTTAGCCAAAAAGTTCTGCAAAGCCTTACACCAACATGTTCTGATGCATTTCTTTTCTGGCAAGCAGGTAACTCTGTTCATCCTACCTCCTAATCCCATAAATCTTATTAGCTAGCAGCAATAACATGCAGTTGCAGAACTCCAGGTCTCCTCCAAGACCCACCCCCATACACACACACATATCTTCCCTGGAAACCGAAGTTTGGCACCGTGATGAGAATTCCTTATTTAAGAGCACAGGCTGTCCTTGGAAGGCCTTTTAATTTCCAAAGGATTGGGTACAGTAATTGGAAAGAATGAATGACAATTGCTTACAAAACACAAAGTAACCTTAAGTCTCTGAAAGGCAAGTTTGTACACCATGAATTCCACACCTGGTGTCTGTCTGTGTCTGTGTTTGTGTGTCTATCTGTGTGTATTTGCCTGTGTCTGTTTGTGTGTGTTTGCATGCGTGTGTGGGGTGTGTATGTGTGTGTGTGTGAGAGAGAGAGAGAGAATAGGCTGGATGTGCATTGGTTCACAGTTTAGCAGGTTTAATACAGGATCAGTTTTTCCCCCTCGACAGTTACCTGCTCGATTAAAGGCAAACAGCAGATTTGTTTCCAAACATCAGCAATTCCCTAAGGAGGAGGGGGGAGACAAGGAGAGAAGCGACAAAGCAGAGAGCAAAGTAGCAGATTGCTTACTATTGTTCCAATGATGTATTTCACAGCCAGCATTTTATATAGCCCCAAACAATCTTTTTTTTTTTTTTTTTAAAGTGCAACCCTTTGCAATCATCCTCGGATTTGCTTTGTTACATCTCAGAACGTTCTTCAAAGATTACAAAGGTTGGTTGGCTGTCTCAGTACCATCTGACTCCTAGAATTTCAGTTCCTTTTTTCTTTCTTTTTTTAATCTTTTGTAATCTGGGTAGGAAAAACCCTGAAAAGGTTTCCAAGGACAGTATGTAGATTTAAATTGAGAAGAAGGAGGGAAAAATGAATACCTAATCTTGGATTAATTGTAACATAAACTGTCCTCTTTTAATGCAAGGGAAGATGTGAAGAGAATAACTTGGTTTTCATCGAAGGAAGCCATTTATTATGCGCCCAGGATCCATCTCTTTCCTTGGAAACGGCTCCTTCCAGAAAATTGTGATATGTGGAATTCATTGCCCCAGATGAAAAATGTGTGGCACGTGCATTGTATAATGATTGGCAGGCTCCTTTTCCTATTGCCGTGGAAACCTAGACACCTCAATTAGACAAGAAGTTCAGGCAGCATGGCAAAGGTGCAAATTGCTTAGATGGAGAGAGCATCGTTTCCCAAATCCAACAGTCAACAATAGACAAAGTCATCTTGACCCATCTCCCTCCCCAAAGGCACCAATATTTATTATTTATTACTACATGGGGAGAAGAAGTAAATTAAGCCAAATCTTTTTTATTACTTTTCCAGGACCTTTTGTACAAGTGCAGCAGCTGAGCTATGTTAGCATCATTTTCTCTACCCCCCCCCTCCCAAGTAAGGATGCATAATGAAGGTGATATTGGGCTTGTCTTCTCCGGCACAGGACGATTTTAAAAATTGAAGTTTCCACCAGGTCAGCTTTGCATTCCTGTTTAATTCCTATCGGAAACAAAGGATGGGGGGGAAAGGCCCCCGTGGATTAGCTAAAGGCCAGGCGTTTGAAGGGAGGCAGGTTCAAGAAACCGTGTGTTAGCTGAAAAGGGATTCAAGGATGATGTCTTCTTCTGTTGTTTTAATTATTTTGTCCTGCCAAATTAAATTTGTGACATAGCTGCTGGAAAGGGTGTTTAGAACCAGATGGGAAAATAGGGTTTTGGATAATTTCTTGCAGCAAAAATATTGAAATCAGAAGACAGGGAACAAGAGCAAATGAATGTAAATCTATGCAAGATTTTGTTTAAGCATAAGAGGATCAAGAACGCTAGCAAAGGCTGTGACTGTTTGTTGTTACACCGCCTTACCCTGTGGTGCTCTGAAAATTATTCATATGATATATAGAAATAAAATTGTAGAATATATATTGTATACACACACACACACACATATACATATGTATGTATATGTATATATATATATATGTAGGTCTTTGGTTGTTCGGGTTTTCTCCCACGTGAAATTGGAAGTGTCTTGGCGACATTTCGACGAAGTCTCATTCGTCATCTTCAGGCTGGTGTTCTCAGCTTCGTGCTTCTAGGA
>JANHFK010009735.1:58174-72526 GCA_036250565.1 Sibynophis collaris | reverse complement strand
TCAGGTCACCAAACCAGTAGCAATCACCCCTGGTTGGTCCCACCCATGCCCGCCCGCTTGCCTGGTCACCGCTCACCTATTCTGGCTCGCTCGCCACTTCCGGCCACTCGCCACTTCTGGCTGCTAGGCCCACCTACCCACCCCTGCCCTAGGTATGTTCCCTTCACCATGCAGCCCAGCTATTCGCCTCGCCAGTCCCTTCACCCGCTTAGCTCACCAAAAGTAAGCAATGCATGTCGCCCGCTCACCCTTTGACTTGGGTCGGGGGCCAGGACCTCTTGCAAGAAGCCTGCAGCTGCTGCATCTTTCGGCGCAAGAAGTGCCTCCAGGCGCACTGAAAAAAAGAGGCTGTGGCTGCAGGCATCTCGCTACAAGGGAAAAGGCAGAATAGAAATTAAAAATATTTTCCTACTGGGTTCTTTGGGCATTGCTTGGGGTGTGTGTGTGTGTCATGTGACTGAGTGGAAGTGGCTGTGAGTGACGTCGAGTTGGCCATGCCCACTCTGCCACAGGATCCCCACCACCAAGCCATGCCCAGAGAGGGGGGAAAATTAATTTCACCACTGGAAGTAATGCTCCCAATGTTAAGAGAGGGTTATCCAATTTTTAAAAGAAGAAACCTCCATTGGGTATGAGCTTTTCCTTCTACATGGCATTGTGGCCTTTCAGTTCACCTTTCTTGTCTTACCTCTGCAGGAAACTCAAGGAGTCTGTGTGGCCACCTTTGGAAAATCAAGAGAATTCCCAGCCTTCTTCTCTCAGCGAAGTGGCTTCCAGGCACCATATCGGGTGCAGGACGAGAAAGCTGCTGCTCAACTGATTGGTGAGCTGTCGCTAGAATAAGATGCATCTTGGATGAGTGGAATCTGAATGGAATCTTCAGCTGAGAAGTTTTTCAGTTTCTCTGTCAAAAACTGCAAAGCTTTACATGCCTGGTAGAAGTCAAAGCCCCCTGACATCAAGAAGGTTTTCTTTTACATTAGTACACATAGCATCAGGCTAAAGCCATCCCAAAATTCCCCTTTCTATCTTCAACAGTTTTGTCTCTCTTTCTCCTTGACGTCTTCTGCTCTATCCTTCTACAGGCTTCGAATCCTATACTCACAACTGCCATTTTTCAGCAATTCCCGAGGCCCAATTTGTACATGCCACAAAATTAAGTGCTAAAGATTTTTTTTTCTGAACTGTACCACACTATTGCAGTGGAAGTTGACATGTTGACTGCTGTCCTGCCCCCTCCCCTGACCAAAACTCATCTAATGCTCACCAGCAAAAACCCACTGAAGGAGGGTCTAGTTGACTTCATGTATTACTGTTTTTCAATATGCATTTTGTTTGTGATGCAAGCATTGATCAAAATTCTTCCGAGATGATTAAAATGAGGACCCAGATTGTTGGTGGCAATATGCTGATTCTGTAAACCGCTTAGAGAGGGCTGTAGAAGCATTGTAAAGCGGTTTGTAAGTCTAAGTGCTATTGCTCACAGAGATAGGGCCATGGTCCAGTAATGACTCTCTTTTTCTCAGCCAGGTCATTGACTTTGAAGCTGGGCAGTGGAGTCCTGATTGCAGTTCCCTGTCCTCCACATGAAGCTGCTTCTGGGCAGCTTATTGAAGAAGCAATCCAGCAAGCTTTGGATGAGGCTCAGTAAGATTATTTTTTTAATACATCATCAATTCACATAATAGTTTATTATTATTTGTAATAGGTGTGCAAAATCTCCAGTTCAAATCTATTCAAGCATAATACTGCCTTTATAAAGCCTTAGGAAGGCCACACCTGGAATACTGCACCCAGTTTTGGTCACCGTATTACGAAAAAGATGTTGAGACTTTGGAAAAAGTGCAAAGAAGAGCAACTAAGATGATTTAAAGGCCTGGAGACTAAAACATATGAAGAACAGTTGCGGGATTTGGGTCTGGCTAGTCTAGAGAAAGGAAGGACTAGTGGGGACATGATAGCAGTATGCGAGTATTTGAAAGACTGCCACAAAGAAGAGGGGGTCAACTTATTTTCCAAAGCACCGGAAGGCAGGACAAGAAACAATGGATGGAAACTAATCAAGGAGAGAAGCTACCTGGAATCGAAGAGAAACTTCTTAAAAGTGAGGACAATTAACCAATGGAACAGCTTGCCTTCAGAGGTTGTAGGTGCTTCATCACTGGAGATTTTAAAGAAGAGACTTGTCTGAAATAGTATAGGGTCTTCTGCTTGAGTAGGGGGCTAGACTAGAAGACCTCCAAGGTCCCTTCCAGCTCTATTCTGATTGAAACTCATTTTGCACTATTCTGATTGATTGATAAGCTCATGAGATGCCTTTTACATTGTATCTGTCATCGTTTTGTCTCGACCCAACCTCCCAAGTGTAACATGGACTTGATCATTCTGATGTTTCAGGCTAAGTATATACTGTAGTGGTTTTGTATAGGAGGTCCTTTGAGTATTCAGCATCAGAGCAATGCAAATTCCAGGAATTTAGTTAAATTTTAACTAAACAGTTAGATTAACTAAATCTGTACAATGGCGGTTTATGATTCAAGGTCCAAAAAAAGGAAGGGGATTGGATTGCAACATTGTGTCATCTATCCTACAGATTCAATACCCCCACCCTACCCCCATGGACACCACTGCCTCCAAGGATGATTGTTTTTGGGTCTTTACCTTTGCACACACCTAGGAATATTTTCCAACTTCTGCAACAGTAGGCGAAATTAAAGTAGTGGATTGTCTACAATTAGATCTCTTACTATTTTGTTTAAAGACAATATTAGGGTCCTAATGCTGATAGACAGCTAAATCTTTTTCCCTGGGACATTTTCGCACAATTCAAAAGTTGCCATGATTCAAAGGAAGAGACACTTGTGTTGTTTTCATTCATTGAACATTTCAGCTTCAGGGACAGGACGGACTAGGTAAACAATGCTGAGATCCCAGTTCAGGTTGCTTTCCCCAATATTCACCCTTATCACGGTTTGAGCAGATGCAATCACAGATCTCCTACTGTGTTTCCCGTCAAAAATGTATCATCCTTGTGGAAGCTTTCTTCAAGGTTCATCCCAATCAGAAGCATTTTGATAAGGGGTTTTTCTTTTCTTTTTTTGCAAAAATGGCTAAATCTGTAAATGGATTAGCTATCAATCATGCAAGGCTATGCTTTTTGTTCCACATACAGGCGGAAAAGGATCACAGGAAAGGATCTTACACCCTTTTTGCTGCAGAGGGTAAATGAGTTATCTGGTGGAGAGTCACTGAAGTCCAGTATCCTTTCCTAACCTCACAGCATCTTCTGCAGCTTTTCAACTCCTCCTCCCAACCAAATGCAACTTTATGATTTCTTCTTGAAGTATCCAGATAGAGTCCTGCAATATTGCTACCTGACCTGTCCTTCAAAAGCCACTGAGCATCTTTCTGCTAATCTCAATCGAAGTTGGAGGAGAAAAACAACTCAAATCAGGGGCGAAATCCAGGAGGTTCTGACGGGGTCTGGAGAACCAGTAGTGGAAATTTTGAGTAGTTCAGAGAACAGGCAAATGCCACCTCTGGCTGGCCCCAGAGTGGTGAGGGAATGGAGATTTTGCAATATCCTTCCCCCAGGAGTGGGGAGGGAATGGAGATTTTGCAATATCATTCCCTAGGAGTGGGGAGGGAATGGAGATTTTGCAATATCCTTTCCCCAGGAGTGGGGAGGGAATGGAGATTTTGCAATATCATTCCCTAAGAGTGGGGAGGGAATGGCGATTTTGCAATATCCTTCCCTTGGAGTGGGGAAGGAATGGAGATTTTGCAATATCCTTTCCTTGGAGTGGGAAGGGAATGGAGATTTTGCAATATCCTTCCCTAGGAGTGGGGAGATTTTGCAATATCCTTCCCTAGGAGTGGGGAGGGAATGGAGATTTTGCAGTATCCTTCCCCTGCCATGCCCACCACGCCACGCCCACAGAACCCTTAGTAAAAAAAAATGGATTTCACTACTGGCTCAAACTGTTCTGTGGGTGGGCAGCCAAGGGAAGCAGTCAGAAAGCAAAGAATGGGAGCAGTATAGAAATAGGCATGGTTCCTCCTTCTGTGAGACGGACCATGAATCCAAATTGCTCCTTCAGGAAAGCCATCATTGAGGAGTTATTCCTATTTGCAGAATGTTTAAAGTTGAATGAAAAACGTCTATAGGACCATTCCAGAAGGCACAAGAGCAGCTTTAGATAACAGGATGGGCTTTGAGTGTTTTGGGTTCATGTTTCTTTTTCATTGTTATTATTAATTGCATAAATATCCCATCTTTTCTCTGAGAATGCAAAGTGATTTACATGGGAGTGAAACATTCCTTCTAATTTTATCCCTCTAACAATTACCCAGGGAGGTAGAATCCAATACCTTTATGTTCCATGTTTGGCATCCTAATAACCAGACCTTACTTGACTGTTCCAATTCTGGGGTTGTTACATTTTTCTTTCCTTTATCAATTGGTATCAGATATTGCATTGATCAAGAATAATGCCATAGTGGGCAGTCGCATTGCTGTAGCCCTGAACAGGCTCCAAAGAAGTCAGGGAGGGAGAGGCAGCTTGTCTCAAAATGAAAACACACCTGGTGTGCCAAGTCCAGTGAGTACTTATCCCTGTTTTTCAAGAGTTTTGGTGCGTGAATAATTGGCTGAGCTGGACCATTCTAATGGTTACCATGAGAGATAGTGTCTGAATCATTTAGGTCAGATGTATCAAACTCAATTTCATTGAGGGCTGCATCAGGGCTGTGGTTGACCTCAGGGGGGACGGACAGGTGGGCATGGCTGACTGGGTGGGTGTGGCCAACTGGGTGGGCATGGCCAGCTTGACACCACTCCCCAAACTGGCATGTTTCCTCTGCTCACTGGGTAGACCAGGCCAAAGCAACTCTGGCCCAATGTTTCCTCTTTGCATTGAGTAGACTGGGCTGAAGTGATGCAGGAGGGCCTTTTACATTTTCCAGGACGGCCCCATGGACTGGATCCGACCAGATCATGGGCCAGATGCTGCCCATGAGCCTTGTGTTTGACAACCCTGATTTAGGTCAACGTTCACTGTGTAGATGTCTTAGACAATGGATAGAAAAGCATAAGATCTGATAGGAAAATAATTTTAGATAATGGGAGACCCTCAGCAGCTAGTTGCTCTGCATTCTTGGAGCAATTTATCTGCTTATTTGAATGTTCAACTTATACTTTAAAAAGGAAGAGCTGTAAAAGTCAAATCAAAGTCCAACTGAAGGTTTAATAACATTTTCGCATTTCTGTTTCCTTTTCAGGTAGTCATTGGTGGCATTAACATTGACATCCTAGCCAAGGCAAAAGCTGCAACGATAAAAGTAATTGCATTTAATAATATTCAGATTTTACATTTGGTCTGTGACTTTGGAATTTGCTATCTTCTTTTCTTAATAAGAGGTCTGCAGGCTGGACTCAAGCAATAATAGACTGTAGCGACCAAGTCAAATTCAAACTGCCTGTAGAGTTGCAAGTAAGTTTGAAATGCAGCAAAGATCGCCCACTGTCAGCTTAAGCAAAGAAAAGAAAAAACGTTCTCTAGCGTCTTCAGGCAAAACTAAATGTGCACATTGCTGACTACCCTCATTCTGATCACCAAGGCCATCTATTCTGAAAAAAGACTTATATAGAGAGGGTTGAGCACTTTCTCCTTATATCAGCCATGAAGCTGATCTTTCATATTTCAGAGAGATGTTTTAAAATCACGGAACAACAAGCCAGCAATACAGCACCAGAAATCAAAAAGTTGAGTCCCTCAACTTTTGATGTAAAAGCAGCTTTTGTGTTGTTAGACAAACAAAAGCAGGAAGAAGCAGAAATCTCTACGCAACTCTAAGTGCAGATTGCTCAGGATTTGAGCAACCAGTATCTGAGCCTGAAGAACTAGGGGACCACAACAAGACGAAACCTAGTTTTCAGCCTATTGGTCCATTTTATCCCCTGGCCACACTTTATGAGCCGAGGTGGCGCAGTGGTTAGAGTCCAGTACTGCAGGCTACTTCAGCTGACTGCTACCTGCAGTTCAGCAGATCGAATCTCACCGGCTTAAGGTTGACTCAGCCTTCCATCCTTCCGAGGTGGGTAAAATGAGGACTCAGATTGTTGGAGGCGATATGCTGACTCTGTAAACCGCTTAGAGAGGGCTGTAAAAGCACTATGAAGCGGTATATAAGTCTAAGTGCTATTGCTATTATCCATCTGTTGTGATGATGTTACACAACTGAGATGCAGAGAGTAATTCCTGTGACTTCTGCCATCAAAAGCAATAAGTTGAGAGACCCTGGCCTCTTATGGAAAAAAATTGTTTGCCCGTCTTTTACAACAGATGGCAGCATTAAGTTAAACACCGCCACATTGTAATGTATTGGGCAGGTTGATTGTAGGTTACAGATACTACCGGTTGAAAAATAATAGCTGTCCAGAAGTCCCATCCAGTGGGAATATATTGCTAATACCATGAATCAAAAGAGTGGAAATGTTTCATAGCAGATACTGCTTACCTAAGCAATGACTTGAATAGAGACGTTTGCTTTGTTCTGTGTTTAGATGGAACATTTGGTGCCAGGTGATATAAAGACAACTTTGGGGAAACCAACCTTTGTTACATTTCTAACTGTCAGTGATTTATCTGACAGGTGGCTCAGCAGAAGAATAAAAGAGGTGCAGTGGTGAGATTTCATTAACATGAACTAAGAAAAACCTTCCTAATGCTTAGAGACAGAAAGAAAACATATACTGTGATAAATACCATACGTCCAGATGAAATGTTTATCTGTACTTACAACAGTTCATTTAGTGACCATTCGAAGTTAACAATGGCTCTGAAAAACGTTGAAATTTTTTTTCACACTTTTGACCATTACAGCATCCCCATGGGTCATCCTATCAAAATTCGGACACTTGGCAACTGACTCATATTTATGACCGTTGCAGTGTCCCAGAATCATGTGAAGCTCTTTTGTGACCTTCTGACAAGCAAAGTCAATGGGGAAGCCAGATTCACTTAAGAACCAGGTTACCAACTTATCTACTGCAGTGATTAACAACTGAGGCAAGAAAGGTGGTAAAATGGGCAAAAATTAACTTAACAAATGCCTCACTTCGTGTCAGAAATTTGGGACTCAAATGTAATCGTAAGTTGAGGACTACCTGTAGTTCAATCTAAATATAAAATTTAAATATTTTAATAGAGATAATTTATTTTCAAAGTTTCCTGAACCTTTAAACACATCTTTTTATCATTTAATATTTTGTGTTTGTTTGTTAACAAACATCAGAAGGCATTTAATTCATAAATATAGATACAGGAGTGCTGTAACAGCGAGACGCTTCCATGAAATAAGAAAATGTAACTTTTAATAAAAAGTACAAACATATGTAGTTTTGAATCATTTTTGTCAATAAATAAATGAACAAATTTAATGTTTTTGCATCATTGTTAAACCGGGTTCTCTTGATCTAGTTTTAGGACTTGTGGGTAGAACAGATGATGTTTTAGGTCACATTCATGCAGAAATATTGAAAATTCAAAAGGATCCACAAACTTTTAAAAAACACTGTATGTTTTTGCATCTAAACAATAAGACATGGTATCTTAAAAAGATGTATTACAGTAACACTGAGCTTACTTGCATCAATATTACAACTTCCGAAATTCAAATTTAAAGCATTTTAAAGCACTCTTGACCAACTAAGCTGGTGAACCTCAGGAAAAGAATCAAAATAGTTTCAACTCAGATTCGTGGAAAAGCTTGCGTCTATTAATGGAATAATTGATGCTTATTTTAATAGCAAGCTCTCAAGTTTGAAAAATGTAGTGTTACAGATATCCTCCTAACCCCCAATAGCATTTTTAAAAATATTTAATCTACTGCAAATTTTTTTGATAGCTAATGTATGACAATCTGTGCTTTTAGCTTGATAATTCCAAAAGCACCTCAAGCACATAACAGCATAATAACTGTGTAGCCAGGTATTAGAACGCACACGTTTCTCTGCTTGTGCTTTTTTCCACCTGCTTCTATACTTACTGATAATGAATGCAAAAATCTTACTAGACACAACTATTTCATTCTTCTGTAGGTTCACTTATTTATTCCTATTTTCCACTACAGGAAAAATGATTAAATAAGCACCGACTTTGAGAATAAGTTAAAGTGAAAATGAGGCCAGGCTGTTTGACATTCCTTTTCATATTAAAAACAAAATTCTGCATTTTCTCTTACACTTAAAAATGCATGACAATCTTAAGATGAAAGGTTTATAGTATATATATATATATAATAGGTATTACATACACGTAAGAAGTCTAAAACTCAGCTTTCTTTTTTTGTTGCTCAAGAGCTGGAATTCTGTGATTGTTCCACTTTCTTGTGATAGTAAGAACACTAACACAAGTCATGCGTGAGACAGAGTTTTATGAGTTCCTTATTTCATTTTTGAGGAACTAGCCCAGTAATATATCATAGTCAGACAACAGGCATATTTTTAAATTTGATTTTAATATTATTTCAAGGCTTACCAGAATTTAAACTTTCCATTCGTAGTGGAAACCCAGACTGAGCCACTGCAACAAGTTTCAAAGCAATGTAGAATTGGCTTCTTCCGAAGTATCCAAGTCTAGTTGCACCACAAAGTTCCATGATCTACAGACAGATCAATATACATAACGTGAGATTGTATCTGTCTATAAAGCTTAGTATTAATATATGCATTCTATCAAAGGAATAAATAATTCCAAAATCCAAAGTTAATGATACTGAGCTATTTCTCAATAGCTACATATTGTAATAATACAATTTCGCAATGCATGGGTGCATATTACTTATTATTAATTTCCTCATAGATAATATGCATGCAGCACTGCACAGTGTAGTCATGCATTTGTAACTGTAATGAAAAAATTGGCAATCTTAAATGCACATTTTAATAGCCACTGATTCAAAGAAAATAAAATCCGCAAAAAGGGCAACAGAATGAATATCTATAGGTGTCTGAAATCATATGAATGTTCGCTACAAATTGCAGCCTTTAGTTTAGCAACGGTTCTGTTCATTAATAATGCTAAAATATTGTAAGGTACTAATTTCCAAGTTTCTGCTCAATATTTAACTTAAGTATGCTTTATGGTACTTAACAGTTCAAATTCCTGTTCAGTGAAATATCTTAATTTCACCAGTACTAGTACCCAATATTTGTTACGGCAATATATTTTTTTCTGTTTCCACCAGAAAAAGAACCTCATTTTTATTAATTTCGGAGAATCTCAACTTCAGTTTTTAATCATAAATTTTTCTGACAGCAGCAGGCTGTACAAGCAAATCTACCAGAAACAATCTGTAATGATCTGACTGACAATATCAACATCAAGTCAATTAGCTATGGGAACCATTACTGCTCAGCAACTTCACTGAAAATTTGGTTTGAAGCATTCTGGAATCTGTCACACCAGATAAAAAAAGCTGGGTACTCAAAACCTGTATTATAACAGTAGTAATAAAACTGATGCAATTTGGTTTGATTTAATTTTAAAAGGTTCCAGTACACACCAAAAGGTTTACCTAGATAAATATATATTAAAACTATACAATATATGTAATATAAAACAAAAAAGGAGGCAACATAAAAAGGGTGGAATACAATATGTCTTGCTGTGACAAAACATATTTTACAGGCTTGTCCATTAAGTCATCATGAGTCAAGTTCAACTTTGAGGGATCTTTATTTTAGCTAAGAAATACCACTGAATTCCTAGAGACAGCAGAGAAAGGACTATCTGTAAAAGGTGTTTATTTTATCATAATATGACTAGATAGACTACAAGCAATCTTTCTTCTTGTGTAATTGTAGTCTTTGCAACAATTTGTACAAAAGCTGCAAATGAATATATAATAGCATTGAAGGATTAGGCACATTAAGCAAGATTAATTCAATCCCATAAATTCCCCCAATATTTTGGGCTGAAAACTGAGATAACTATGTTTTTTTCGACTCTAAACATAGTATGGATTCAAAGTTTCTTCAATAATTAGTTGATAAATGCTTTAAAGACAAGTAGGTAAGTTCTTCATATTCTTGAATTCTTTTTGTAATATGTAAAACACACACATTAATTATATCTTACGTTAAGAGTAACTATATTTATATTCTAGATTTTTAAAAAAAACTTAAGGCAGTAGTAACTGAAACATTATCCCAGTTTCAGCAAGAAATCCATGTGCTATTTAAGTATAGCTCATAAAGTTCCAGTTCAATTAATAGCAGTTAAACATGATACAGCATTTTAAGTGACTACTTACTGCATCAGATGTATCCATAGCTGTACAATTTTCTAAAAATACCATTAAAAGAAATTGTTCACATTTGAACCTTAAGGTAAATTTTTACTTTAACATATATTAAAAAGGTTAGGGAATAGACATACCAACCACGGATTCTGGATTTCTTGCCCAATTCCTTAACAATAGCTCTGTTGTAATTCATCCTAAGCAGGGATTTTAGGATGGAAAAGCTGGAAACATTGTGAGACATTGTCTTACTGTCTTATACAAACGCAATTGGTTGATTTTTTCCCCTAGATATTTTTCTACATAATTGTTAGCTACATATGGACCTTTTTAAAAAAGACCTGAACTCTCTTTTATCAGCTTGTCCATCCCTATCAGATGTGGTTCACTCTTCAGAAAGTTAGTCTGTTGATGAACAAACAGATGGCATGATGGTCCAGTTGCCTTTACATAAAAATGTAAATTTTATACACTTCTGTCCACCAATCACTCCATACAGGTAATCAAATGTTTAATCTATGAAGTTCTAACAGAATGTACTGAACTTCCTGTTCACGTGAAACTCCCTAAGCTTTCACTACTTTTTTTTCATAGAATAGAAATGATGGACACCTAATTTGACCCCATGTTTATTTTCCATAATTCCTGTTTTGCATTACTGACAGACTAAAAAGAGGCATAGTCCAACCTTCCCTTATTTATTGCACTGGGGTTGTCTGTTAATAATTTTTCTACTGCATGCTTTCTTTTCAACTAGGTTCCAAAAATGGAAGATAGTTTACTTATTGATAGTTCAACTTATTTAGAACTGGATCTTAGGCGATAACCAGTATTAACAGTAAAACAGTATTTACAGTGTTTCTCTCCATTCTGAGTACAAGACAAACCATATGAAATACTACAGCAATCAGTGAAGCAATCATTACTTGAAGAGTTATACAGCTAAAAATGAACTGTATTATTATGTGGGCTGCTGGACATTTATGCAATATGCATTATAATGAGGTGAGTTAAAGCTAATTGCAATATTCTGAATCAGCACAGAAAAAATTCTAATTTTTAGGGAGGGTTGTCATATTTTATCAAGCTTTTGTCCTAACCCACTTCCGAAAGTTTTACAAAGTATGCAATTTCCCATTTCAAACTTTTAAGAACTTCATTGTAAAAAATTAAAACACAGCAAAAATGTATATGTATGTGTATATGTGTATAACAGAGTAGCATCTGTTTTGACTAATATACATACTATTTTGACTAATTTATAAATGTATCATAATTTTCATATATGAGCATACATGGCAAACAGTCACATGCACATTTATTAATGTTCAAAGTTGGGCTTTTTTTCAAATAGAAAAGGCAATGAATCAAATGATCTAATGGATCTGAAAAACAAAGACCTTTTACTGACGAGAAATCATAAAGAACTCTGAGTTATCTCACCTTTACCAAACAACAAATTCAGGAACACAATACTACCTTGAATAGTAATAGGCAGCCTAGTCCCGATTAGATGCTTTGGGCACTATTCTTTTTACAGCACAGCCAAAGGCAAAAAAGATTGTAGTAGATACAGTCCAAAGTACTTAGAGGGCATCTGGCTACATATGTGGACTTAAAAGGTCTAAGTGAAAAACACTGCTTAAAATGTACTTAAAAACAAAAACAGGTGTCCCTGTCAAAAGAGGGGAACTAACATTTACAATGAATAAATACAAAGCAATAAACATAGCTACTAATCTTCATAATATAAATGCATACTGATAAAAGTGATAAGCTGGAAAATAAAAGCAAACAGAACAACATATACAATGTGCTTGAATAGTGACAGAATTGAATTTATTTTGACAGTTACAGAAGATGTGGATTTCATTCAAGTGTAACTAAAACTCAACCACCTTTTAACATAACAATTGTATTCATAAGCAAATTCAGCAAGTTTTGTCAAAAAGTTATCTTTTACACGTTCCAGTTAGTCAAGATTCAAGGCCATGTCAATTTCATAAAAGGGGCAAAGCATTCTTAATAAGGTTTTCTCTACTTGTTTGTTGGCAACAGCTGTGTAATACACAGTTCAGGCTTTCAACAGATTAAAACAATGTAACACAACATCTACTTACTAACCATATCATTAATAGATAAATTTGTTTTGCCTTATGAGAGCCCTGCCACAACATGCTAAAATACAATACACTGCCTGCTTTTTATTTGTTCAAGTTAAGGAAATAATCAGTTACTGTCCCAAAGAGTTGAAAGCATTAATTGTCACTGACCTATTTCAGTGCCTTAAATTTTCAATAACTTCAAAAAGAAGTTGGGCTGCATTCTACATTTAATTAAAAAAAAAGGCACTGATACAAGTTAACCATACCTACTCCTTCTTACACTTTGGGATAGTAATCAAATTATGATGATCAAGTCACACCAATGACCTCACACTTACAAAACCCAAACCACCAAATGTCTTTGTGCAAACTAGTGGAATGAGCTAGTGGAATAAGTAAAAGTTCAGCATATCAGAATCGGGAAAGGCAGTATTATGCCACTTTTGATGAAGTAAAAAAAATGTGTTTAAAATTTTTTTTTAGCATGTTGCATACTCCCAGAAAGAATCCAAGGGGGGGAAAAATATGAAAACAGCTGCACTAAATTTCAAAACATACATTCCTAACTTATAAGGTATAGTTTACCTAGCTAAGCTACCTTATCTAGCTAAGTTTATAAAGCATCCACTCCATACTATAAAACTGTGTCCAGTAACTCAAGAGTATTGGGCACAACAAAACTGAGAAAAGGATTACCATATAGTCAGATTTTAATACTAGTGAAGGGAGGGGGGGGAGAAAAAAAAAGCAAATATTTGTTTCTTTAAGCACTACTTCCACTCCAAAAGTTAGAGGGGGAAAAAAAGTCCTGCAGTTCTTAAATTCCTTGGAAACACCTATCTTCATATTTACTTTCCAATTAAGTGGTCTTACTTTTGCGGAAAGACTTTAAAACAACAACAACAACAAAAAAACGAACCAAGCGATGAACGCCATACCTTGGTTCTTTTTGTCTTTTTTTTAAGTGCTGATCTTGCAACTGGGAAAGAAGAAGTGGCAAAAGTGCTTCCAAGCCTTGGGGGCTGCAACCGAAGAGGCACCACCAGAGAGCCTTGCACTGCCTGCCTCTTTGCAGAAATGGACCCCGATTTTCCTTAAAAAAATTCACCCACGACCACCACCACCAAGCGACCCTCCCGCTGCAGCTGGAGCTCAAAAGCCTCGGGTGGAAGCAGGAATTCCCCGTTGACCCTTCCCTTAGCCGTGGCACCACCACCACCCCATTCCCCCACTCCCCGCGCCGGAGGTCAAAAGCAGCAGACTGGGGGTGGGGGGGGTGCAGGTGGAAGGAAGGACGCGGAGGCAGCGGCTTACCTGCATGACTATCTCGTTGGGTAACTGCGCGGCGCGGAAAAGCTCCAGGACCCGCCCGTTGGACGCCACTTTCTTGGTGCTCTCCGTGTCGCAGTAGGAGAAGAGGTCGCAGTAATAGCGTTGCTCCGTTTCACTCAGCGTTAAACCCTCCATCTTACACCGGCCCTGCCCCTGCCCTGCCCTGCCCTGCCCTGCCCTGCCCCGGGGATCGATCCTACAACGGGGGGTGGAGTGAAGGAGGGAGACGGGGCCGCGCTCGCACGCGCGAAGCCGCCGCCGCCGCCGCCGCCGCCTCCTCCTCCTCGCGCCAGTAGCGGCCGGGAATGGAGGGGGTGGGGGAAAAGGAGGCCTTCCGTAAAAAAAAAAAAAAAAGGAACGAGAGCGCGCCCGCGCGCGCGTGAGTGAGTGTGTGTGTGTGTGTGTGTCCCTTTCGCCGCCTCGGCTGTCGCTTGTTGATCTCGCGCCGCGAACCTGCTTGCCCGACAAGAGTTGCGGAGGAAGGTTCCAATCCAGAGGAAGCCCGACGACGGGGAGGGGGGAGGAGGAGGAGGAGGAGGGGGCGTGGCCGAGCGTGTAAAGCGAAAAAAAAAAAAAAAGCGCCCCGCGCTCTGAGTCGGTCCAAGTCTCC
>JANHFK010009730.1:0-24217 GCA_036250565.1 Sibynophis collaris | reverse complement strand
GATATATACTGTATATGGTAATACTGAAAATGTAAAAATAATAGTTGGAAATATTGTAGAAAAAGAAGAATTCGTAGAAATACTAAGTAGGGGGGAAATGAGAGATGTCAAAGTGGTATACAAATAAAAGAGAAAATAATGAAGTTTAAGTAATATGAAATGTGTTAGAAGAATATATGATTAATTAAAGTAATAATAAATGTGTTGAAGGAAGATATGTGTTTAGATCTCAATGTGTGTTTGATATTGAAATAACAAATATACTAATTTAAAATTGAATCCCGAAGTAGAAAAAGGAGGGTAAAATACATTAGATTAAACATAAAAGTCAAATAACAATCTATTGCCAGGAGTTAGGAAAAAGAAAATCATTTGTAAAAAGTTAAAATCTAGTTGGAAAATTATTAATAAATGAGAACAAATTGTCTAGTTTTTTGCATATTGTTTTAGGAAATGGATAAGTAAGATTAAACATTGTTAAGTAATGATATTGAATATGTAAAAGACCCTTTGTAATCGCAAAAGATTTTATGTTGTGTTGTTTAAAAATTAAAAAAAATGTTTCAAAAAGAAAAACTAAACTGGGTGAGATCTGACTGATACTTGAACAGGAAACCACCTGAGATCAAAAAATAAAACTAAAGCATATATTTGTGAAGCCCTATAAAAACAATATTGTCAAATATTTACAGGCTCTGCTCTGCTCTTTAATATTTAAAAATGTAAAAGCTTCACTTGATGCAGGAAATCTCAAAACTTTCCCGGGTAATACTTAAATAGCTCAATCCTTCAAATCTGTAATTGCTAAATTAGGTTTTTTTTGTCTACCACCTCATTTATAACTTGTTTTGACACATTATTAGACCTGACCCAGAAGTAAAGGTGTCTACAATCTACTATTTCTAACGTGTATAGGTATGCATCAAATTAAGTTATCACCTAAGATTCCTGATATTGTTAATCTGCATATCTCATTTCATGGATTCCTATTTAATGATATCATTTCAAACACCTTCTAATTTTAAACAGCAAATATGGTTTCAACCCAGAATTTTACATTTTTATTTTAAATTAGAAGTAATGAAATTTATTTCTAAGAGATAAAGAAGTAAAGAAAGGAAGAAATATTTGAATGGCCATTGTATACCTCCACTTTCCTTGTTGGCAGCTCTTTGGAGAGTATCCAAATGTTGGGACAACTCAGGAAGTTTCATTCTCAGAAGATCTCGGAATACTGCCATGTCAACAGACAGTGCTTTCAGATTATTGACAAAATAGCTATCAGGCAGCACTTTATCGATTAAGTAAATCATTATCTGAAAATCAAGCAGAAAAATGGGATAAAGATAAAACTTTATCATCGAAGCAGCAGTCTATTTGTATAAACATACGTTATAAATTGAATCATAACTGAGTCTTATATCCATACATCTTCATTTAGTCTGGTAATACTATGGTATTTTTAATAGCCAACAGAATACAATATGAATAAAAATGTGGTCAACAGATATACTTACTTTTAATGCATCTCCCTCATTGCCTTCTACTACTTCCAGGATGAGAGCAGCAAGGATGTTAAAACCTTGACAATATCCTACAGATTTATTCCACCTGGCATAAGCCAATAAAACTCTTTTCAATACCACTCTGTCTTGTTCTGCCTCTTGGCCACAATAAGAGCTGCATCCAGTTCGATGAAGATCCTAAGTGGGAATGGAAGAGAAACAATGAAATATTTAACATTTCTTTAAATGCAAATATAAATTATGTCTCTGTATTTTTACTTTTACTAAAGTTAACTGATCGCATATTGTGTTCTGGAATCTAAGAGTATGAAAACATCCATCTTTGCACTAGAATGTTTGAGCAGCAAATAATCAGCATTTCAAGAAGTAATTACACCCAATCAATATGCATTAACAATAATGTAGAAACTGTCACATAAAACATTCTTTTTGTTGAGCAATTTTTCAATTATGTAGTATGTAGAATATACATAGAATGTAAGATATGTGTGACTAGATTTTATACCATTTTTCCAAGCATTCAACTAGCTATACTAGTCCAAATTAGAATTTTCAGAATATGAAGGGAAAATAAATTAATTGGTCCTTGGGCTACTTGTCTGGTAAATAATGCACTGAAGTTACAATTTTTCCCAGCTAATCATCTATCAAGGAAGGAAGACAAGACTCAGAAACTTGGAAATGTAAGTTTTAAGGAGACATTTTAACAATGAGAGAAAAGAGATGGCATTTTCCCTTTATCCAGCTAATTTTTATCTGGGCATTAACAGAATTTAATTTTTGTTACTTTGGAAGCTCTCTTAATACATTTCATAAGAATTAAATCTACTCTGGAAGTGATAATTTATTGTCGTTCTGTTTACTGCTTTGTTTTGCAATTCTGACGGCAAATCTGATGATTGTTTGATATGGAGATTATCCTACAAAACCAATATACAATGAAAAAATAAATGTGCCATTAGCAGTACAAAAATAAAGGAATTAGGGATACTATGATCAAACTGAGACAATAGTGAGAAATTATAACTTCTTAATTAATTACTATAAAATATAATAACAACACTCAGCACATAAACATTATTGTACTATGAATATAAAGACTTTAATAAGCAAATTAATAAGCTTTTAAATACCTTCACAATCTGTATTCCCATGGAATCATCATCAGGATTACTTCGGTCATTGAAAGTGAAACGCATAGTTTTATCCCAGTCAATCGCTATACTCTTTAAATAGTGATCTGCCAACGTGAGCCAAACCTGAAAAGATATACCACAAACAATCTTAGCTTTGCTTGAAATGGGTTGCATTTTACAACTATTCAAAAATATTCTGCATATTTAATATGTTGCCATCAATTATATATAGCACAAAGCATAAATGTGTTCACTTGCTTATTCTAAAATTAAGGAAGAGGCAGAACGTTCCATGCCTTGCCAGAATGAGACCAGGAATTTTGAAAATATACAGCATGGAGACTTCGCATCTTTCTCACTTTAGACTTTGTGCTTTCTATGCAAAGTACTGGAGTGGGAGGAATCTAAATTAGATGGTCACATTATAGATGCATCATGTCCCTGTGCTGCACTTACCCAGCTTTAGCCTTTTTATATTCAGGCAATAAGCTAAACTGAGCTGGAGTTATTGGAACAATGATTAGAATAAGTAGGCATGACTTTCTTTGGAAGCTACCTGATTAACTTCCCTCATAGGAATAACTTTTCTACCAGCAAAACGTAAATATATGGAAGGAAATTATTTGTTTAAATTATTCCAAGCATGCTAACTAGGAAGCTTTGATACATGTCCCAGACAGAAATATGTAGTCCTACAACTTTTTAAGTGATGTTGTTTTCTAAATCTACTTCTTTATTCTGCTTATTTTACACAATGAAGTTTACTATCATACAAATTAAAAACCATATGCTAAATTAAAGTAAGTTACATAATTCATAGCTATGAAATGCCTATATATAGGGAAATGTGTACGTTTATGGTGAAATATATTAGCCATATAACAGTATGATTACCTTAGAAAGGATTCAAACAAAATTTCTTAGAAGTATCCCAATGTGTTTACCCAATGTGTTCAAAATGCAGTATTTCAGAAGAAAGCAGTAAACATGGATCTAATTTGTGGATAAATATCTTTGCCTACTCATTGAAACTGCAATCACAACTCTAGTAGATTGACCCCTTTAATTTTGGCATACAATTATAAATATTTCCTGAAAAGACTGATCCAAAAGAAACTGAGCCCCTATGGTTTCTCCAGTGATACCATCTTAACCTCAGAGTTAGATCAATATTAAATCAAAGGATCTTAGATAAAGAAAGTCAAACACAAATTGCTGCTTTCTCATACAATATAATTGCAAATAACCATGTTTTAGTGCCTAAACCAGACTTATATTTATATCATATCACACTTCCCAAATTCAGAAGAGCTATATCTTTCATTTGATTTAATGTTTTCCCCACAGCTGCCCTGGAATGGAAATACAGGAAAACCCCATATGAAACCCTCTACTGCTCTGTGATATGGGTGCCATAGAAAACACAACCCATGTTGGTCTTGCTAGCTCTAACGGGACATTTACCACCAATTGACCACCTCTCTTTTATTTAAATTTCTGAGACACTCTATTAGCTTTTATCTGCATTGTCTATTAAATAATAAAGATACATTTATTTCTCTAAAAAGAGCAAAATTTTGCTACATTATGTGTAAGCTTTGCCGCCAGAAATGGTTGCTAATAATTCCTGTTCTTAAGGGATAGTTTTATGTTCATTTTATTGACTGTATTTTTATTGATCAATGACCAAAATAAAATGCTGTCCATCTATTAGCAGGTGTTTATTTTAGTATTTGTATATTTCTTAATTGACTTTCTTAATTACTTTTCTATTGGTGAAACATAAGGAAAACACCTTTTCTTATCTATTTGTTATTCCTAATTTCAGTATTTTTCTAAGACGGATCTTGCTTAATTAGAAACTTTTATGGGTACTTAGCCTATAGCATTAAATACATGGAAGTTTTCATTGCTGGACTAAACAGCAACTATTTATCTTCAGTCCAGAGCTTCACATAATGTTGACCACTATGCATTCTATGAAGGACAGGAGTTTACTTACCTTTCTTCTCCACTCCTTTGGAATTCCTGTGGACAGCCTAGCCACTGCTTTGAGAGCATCATGCCACTAAAAGCAACCATCCCAACAGTGTGAAATTATTCCAATTTGAAACACAATTCAACATACAGTGCAGGTGATCCTTGACTTATAACCATTCATTTAGTGACCATTTGAAGTTACAACAACACTGGAAAAATGACTTACAACAGGTACTCCCACTTAAACCATCCCTGCACAGGGGTGAAATCTACTTACCTTCCCTACCGGTTCGGAAGTGTCTGCGCTTCATCGTCACATCCGATTTTTGACCCTCTGTGTGTGCACAGAAGGCTTTGTGCATACGCAGAGTTAAAAACCAGGAAATAATGTCACCTGGGCAGGTGGGCAGACCCTCACACTGCTGCCGCTACCGGTTCACCAACCACACATCGCTGCCGCTACCGGCATGCGCGAGCGGACAGAACCGGCAGGATTTCACCACTGTCCCTGCATCCCTACAGTTATTTGATCAAAATTTGGGCCCTTGGCAATTAACCTGTATTTATGACAGCTGCAATGTCACAGGATCACATGATAATTATTTGCAATTTTCCCGGTCAGCTTCTGACAAGCAAAGTCAATAAAAAAGGCAGATTTGTTTAACAATCAGGGAAAAAACCATTGTAAAATTGGGTATGCTTCACTTAACTACCTTGCCTAAAGTGGAAATTCTGGTCACAATTGTGGTTGTAAGTTGAGGACTACATGTATTTCAATGTTATAGAAGCAATATTACCATTAAACTATTTGCCCACAAAATATTTAAATACAATTGCAAAACAAAGAAGAAAAAGGTGCTACATATTAATTTATTTACACAAGAACTGAAAATATATACAATTTATTTTAATACTTTGAGCTTCTTTCTATTGAAAATAATAATTCCCACTGAGGAAGAAAAAAATCAAAATAAAATGTAACAAATGCAATTACAGTTCAGCTCTTTCAAATAATAAAATACATCCCAGTTTTAATTAATTAATGCAGTTTTTAAATTATCTGTCCACATGCTTGGAAAAATAAAGTTTTTTTGTAAGACTATTTATTCCAATGAATAAAAATTAGTTACCTGTTGAAAACCATTCTGACCTAATGATGGCTCAAGTGTAAACTTCAACTTTGTGTCCACTCCTATGCAACATAAATAGAAAACAATTACTAATATCTTCATTTATGGATCGAAACTGCATCCCATTAGATGGTGTTGTTAGTTGCGAAGTCGTGTCCAACCCATCGTGACCCCATAGACAATGTTCCTCTAGGCCTTCCTGTCCTCTACCATCCCCCGGAGTCCATTTAAGCTCATGCCTCAGTGACTCCATCAGTGACTCCATCTAGCCACCTAATTTTCTGTCGTCCCCTTCTTCTTTTGCCCTCAATCTTTCCCAGCATTAGGCACTTTTCCAGTGAGTCCTTCCTTCTCATTAGATGGCCAAAGTATTTAAGTTTCATCTTCAAGATCTGGCCTTCTAAAGAGCAGTCAGGGTTGATTTCCTCTAGGACTGACCAGTTTGACTGCCTTGTAGTCCAAGGGACTCGCAGGAGTCTTCTCTAGCACCAGAGTTCAAAGGCCTCAATTCTTTGGTACTCAGCCTTTCTTATGCTCCAATTTTCACAGCCATATATTGCAACTGGGAAACCAAAGCCTTGACTATACGCACTTTTGTTGGCAGGGTGATGTCTCTGTCTAGATTTGTCATAGCTTTCCTCCCCAGAAGCAAGCGTCTTTTAATTTCTTGGCTGCAGTCCCCATCCGCGGTGATCTTGGAGCCCAGTAAAATAAAATCTGTCACTACCTCCATTTCTTCCCCATCTATTTGCCAGGAATTGAGAGGGCCATTAGATAGCATAATATAAACTTGATATGCAAAATTAATGCATGGATAACATAACCTAAAATATAAATATTACTATACAAAAATAATGCAACTTTTCACAGTGAGTTATATTATTATTAATATGTCAACTGGCATTAAGCAAATAATATTCTAAACTAAAAACAAATATGGAGGAAAAAATATTAAATTATAGAATATGATAATCTCTTTCTGCATAAACACAATATATTACACATGAAGTAAAATAATGTCACATGGTGACATTCTATGGTTGAAGCTGAAGATGATTGGTTGGAACAATTTGTCTAAGAGAAATCTCCCCTTGCTGGACTTCCCAGACCTGTTATCTGATGGGAGACTGATGATTAGACCCTTACCTCTTTTCACAGACCACTGGCAGCAGCCTGTGCACTGCCTGTACATAGTTCTGATAAGTGGTGATGCTCTCTCCAAGATATTAACTCATCTGGGTCACATTCACACTCTGACCACATCACTGAAACAAATCTCTCGGAGAAGCACAATGGATGAAATCTATATGGCTCACCATGATCCTTTCAATCTCTGGGCAGTATCACTGAGTAGAAGATACTCTATATGACTTTATGTGGCTCCTGCACTATCTGAGATGCAATCGGATTTATCTACCATCTCTTAAATGTCTCACTGTCCTTCATGGCTCATCTGTCTTCATGCATGTGGCTCAAACAAGTGCTAGCTCTGAGGACATGTTCACTCATAGCACACAAACACATACAAGCACATATAGCACTGATGTGATCACAACAGACATACATAGCTTAAACAAATAAAAAATACTATTTTTTTCCACTTGTCATACCATTGCTTTCCTAGAAGCTAAACGGTTGTTTATGTTAACAATTCCTATGAGAAACTGGACTTTTGCTACTGCCTGTGGCATTAAAAAAAACAAGTGGATCATTGAGGCTAATGTTAAAAATGTCTATTTTTACATATGCATGAACATTGCTTAATATGCTTAAGTTTGCACACAACTGTTGCAAAAAATACTAATACATTCAGGTTTGATTGATTTGCTCTTTTAATGTGTACATGAACCCTGAATCTCCCGATTCCTGTTAATGTTGAGATTAAGGATATATGAAATTCATATGTGCAATATGTTGTTTCACCTTCAAAAACATTCTGAAGCTGCCACTATTAAAATAAAAGAGGATTCACAGAGTACAAAACAAATGGCTACACTTAGCAAATCACCTGTAATTTAGTTGCCATCTTTTATTTCCCTACATTTTGTTCATTGGGTATTTACTTGGGTATTTGTATTTTTTATTTTGAGTGTATTTGAAAAGCAAAGAATAAATCAAATTGTTTTTACTTTGATGTCATTGTTAGTTCATCCTCTTGTACTCTGCCTGCTGCATTCTCTAGTACCTTTCTATTTATGGAGAGTTCAAAGTACATTTCAAATGCAACACACATACACACCAATGATGTACTGATTTGTCTACTAGCTTATGTTTGTGTGCACTGTTCTTGGATTCTTCTGGTGTTGCCTATGCAGTGAGCATGTCATCTTCAAAGACACTCTGAAAGTTTCACAATCAATGGAAAAAAGATCATTCACACTGCAGTCCTTATCATCCACATTGCTTGCTTAGATTTGTTTTTTAGAGTTGCTGACTTCCATGTTGTTCATTTATCACTGCAGTCTCTGCAGTGTCCTCTTGAGAAAATTCAGTGTTTGTTTAAAAATACTGCCTGGCCTGTTAACTTAGGGGAAGAGGGTTGCACTGTTTCCATGCTTTTCTGCACTGAACATAGCAAAACATCCAAAACTGACTGACAGAACTTCTAGAATGTAATATTTTGTTCAATGTTTCTCATTTTTGTATATGTCCCTAAAGTATTTCAAAATTTTACCCATACTTTGAAATATTAATTTTTTACATAATGTAATCAACATTACATAAATTAATACAAACAGCTGGAAAGGTACAGACTTGAATGGTCCATTAAGTCACCAGGAGTAAGGCTTGAAGAAGTCTGCCTTTAGTGCATTTGATATTGCACTTTAACCAAGGAAGATACCTCCGTTATATAATGTCGCTGTCCAAGCAAATGGTGCTGAAATATCATCCTTACAAAATTACCATAGCATATTTTTGTCCCTCCTTTTTTTTAAAAAAAATTGGTCAATGCAAAGCAGCAAACATACCCAATACTTCTTCCTTTTCCCCCACAACAGCCACCCTGTGAGGAGGGTTGGACTGAGTGTTATTGGCTCAAAGTTACTCATTCAGTTTTCATGACTAAGTCAGGCCTAGAACTCTCTGTCTCTGGTTTCTAGGCTCGTGCCTTAATATGTCAATAAGTTTGACATTACTCACAATAAAATCTTAGCACTTAAATTGCATTTCATAATCAATGTATTAAATTTAAGGTGTTTTGATTACCACTCAAACCAATGTTGAAAAGTTTGCGCTCACAGTATCAGATTCTCCATTTAATTAATTAAAATTCCCTCAAATTGAGTAGCATGCCAAATTTCCCCAGAAATGTATTGTTAGAATTAGATTGTTATTAATTTTCTTAAAAAATTATTTGCAACGTATAAAAGAAATTAATAGAAGCTGTAGTTCTTACTAGAATGTCAATTAAAAAAAAGATTTTAACAATTGCTACATGCAACAAAATCTAATCAGGAATGTCATAAAATATTTTGCTAAGAGATTCCAAATTAGATTAGCCTAGATTAAAGATAGTGATATAATTGGTTACAAGTTTTGCCAATATAGAATTAAGTACTATTATAAGGTCACTACTAGCAAATGAAAATATACATAAATAAATACATACATCAATGATGTCTTTTTAATTATCAACTTGATTTGCTATGTAATTCAACAAGAAAACCAATTAACTCCAACCTTTCAATCACCTCAATAAAATATAAAATAAAATTGAACATGTAAATAGTGCATGCTGAAATAATTACTGACAATCAGTTTGCTTGTATTTGGTGCATGAGTTTTCATCTTGCTTTCCATGCTTTCTACTTTTTACAAATATTTTCAGTAAGACAATGGATATGCTCTACTGTTGATTTACTATATGAGCGTTTTCCAATAGCTCTTTGCCAAGAGTCCTTGATCTTGTACATCCGAACTACTTTCCAAATGTTTATTTATTCTTATTATAAAAATCTGTTCCCTAAAATACTGTACTTCTATAACTGTTTTCTATATTTATACTGTCTACACAAATTTGCCTCTATTTGCACTGATGATTTATTTCTTTTATTTATGGTTTACACACATAAAACACCAATACAAAATTTAAAAATTTCTAACAAGCCAGACTTAATAATGAAAAGAAAATACCAACTGACTTCTACAAGTTAAAGCTATTATAAAAACTTGGCAACTTTTTAAGTGATGGCCTATGTTTGATCTGGTAGATGAACTCTGAGTACCAGAAGCCATGATTTAGGAGTAGCAGAAGCCATGAGTGATGGTTTAACAGTGTGTGAGTTACTAACTCAACTTCTGTGCCTGAAAAGACACAAGTGCACTTGTATGGGACACTACAGAATACTAGTATAACTATCTATTGTCATTATAATGGATAGGCTGCTAATCCACATAAATGAAAACCTCTTAGAAGGAGTAAGTTGTTATGACAAAGTATTTAGTATGGCAAAGTATTCTGTGGTGTGGTGTGCAATTGTATAATCATGTATGTAAGCAAGGTTAGCCCAATCTAAAGAACTGATCCTATGTCCAAGTCTTTAGTGATGTTTTTCAAGTAGAAAGTCTTGGGGTTTTTTTGTTTTTGTTTTTGTTTTTGAAAGCCTACATGAATAGTCTTGCTAAAACCCTCAATTTTATTCATTTATTTTTAAATATTCATGAAATATTTTCATTATCCAGATTGTTTAAACAGCTGCCAACCTGGATTCTCAAAAGTTTCACCACATTTCCTTTTATAATTCATATTCATATTTTTTTATTCTTGTTTGCTAGAAGGAAATTTTAACGTGCTATACTAGACAATATTATATGTTGAGTTTTGATACTGGATGATATTCTCGGAGCGATTCAAACAGTACATATTGATGGAAAGCCTGCTCCTTTCCACATATAGCCCTTGGGAAATTCTGCAGCCCCGCCGCCATTTCTAGAAATTGCTCGCCGCTCCCTGACCGAGGCGCAATAAAGTGGCCTTTCCGTTGTTTACGGCCGCAGCGACCATCAAGCCGTTCCTCCACCTCCACCACCATCTGGCCAAGCACGCGCAGGGTTCCTAAGCTATTCCCCCAATTCGGCCTGCCCGACCCCCGGAGATCAACTAGAAACGCAGCGACTCCGGGTACTTTCCCTTCCTCCGTCCGCAATAGTCCGCTCCTCTCTGGGCCAAGAGCAAGCAGTTAAGTCGTGGCGCGCTTAAACCTTCAAGAAAAACCAAACCTCCTTCCCGCCGGCCAAGGAAGCGCCCCTTTTCCGACAAAGGCAGGAAAACGCGAGAGCGCGGCCCAGACGGCCTGCGGCAGCCCTTACCCGGCTCCAAAGTGCATAGAAGGCGAGGCGCAGTTCGTGATATGCAGCTCCTTTTCTTCAACACGTTACTCAGGATGGTGCTCACGCCGCCACCTCCGCCGGTGCTTTGCCGCTTTAAAGACCTTCCCCCTCGCCTCAGGGAACTGGTCAGTCTGTCTTGCCTCATGGGTAACCACAAGCAGGAGCCAAACGCACCATCCACTGGGGTTCCAGGGCCAGCGGTCGCGCCAGGTTCCCGCAGGTGCAGCCCGCGACTAGTGACGCAATCCGGACCTTCGGCGTTTCTAATTCAGCAAGGTTCTGGCTGCTGGGGGAAGGGGACGAGCGATGGCGGAGGGAGCCGAGGTTTGAGTTCGGAGAGAATTAGAGCAGCTGGAACGCCACTTTGGAGAGGCGGCGAAAGCGTCTAGCGACCTCTTAGCTGGACTCCGCAGTGCAGAGGAGAGGAAAGAAAGGCGAGTCGAGGCGCGCCGCAACCCCGCATAGGAGAGAAAGGGCCGTTCCCGCCCACCATCACAGCATCACTGACAGAAGAGCCAGGCAGCACTTGCTTCTCTGCCGCCACCTGCCAGCAGGCGAAGCTTGCGTTAAAAATAAACCGGCTCAACGTAAATTTCAACAGCAAGGCGCCGACGGCAGAAAACGTGACGGCCGCCTGAAGGGAGCTCTACCGGCTTGCTTTTTGGGGAATTAACCAATAAAAATTAATCAGAAAGCTATAACCATGACAATCGGAAACCAGCACCTGTCATTTGCGCATTTCTTTTACCTGGTGAAGTTGCACTCTTTAATAAAGATAAAGGGGGGGAAGAGGGAACGAATAGACTTGGATTTTAGACTGATATCAAATACCAATATCCAGAAGTAGGCTGAAGGATGCTCCTAGTTACAAGTCAAATCTGCAGAAAAGTAAAACAAAAATCACTTTCCGTGTATCTGTTTTCATTTATGTTCTTAAGAATTTAGAAAATAGTGACATCTACAGTATTCCATCAAAAATCTATTTACATTATTTTATGCAACACACTGTAGGCTTGACAGAGCTGCTTTGCAGATCAACTTGATATGCATTCATCTGTCTATATGTAACTCCCATTTATCAGTCTTTTAAAAATATTTCTATAAACTCTTCAATATACTGGGTTTTTCACACCCCCAAATAGGCAACAAAGTTCTCAAAAGTGCTTCACAAACTATAACATATGTATTATGATGCAGTCCTTATTTATGGTAGATATTATAGCAAAAGGATTCAATATTGAATTTTTAAGCATCAGATGTAAGAACTGATATGTTAGGTTTTCTAGATTTTGGATGATGGTTTGAAACACACAAATATTGTAACTTGATATAATAAGAATTATACCAGCAATATACATGATGTAGTTATGTTGGTCTCCTAGTTTTATGATAGATTACTTCCAAGTATGAAAACTTAGAAACCTTTTTTGAAAATAGTAAAAAAAAAACACAACTGGGCAACCTATACCCATATATGGTCTTCCTGGTTGTTTGGCTGTTTCAAACAATCCTCTGAAAAATATAATTCTGGTATTTGGATCATAATTATTTCAGTTTCTGGCTGTTTTAAAGAAACAGTTGAATGACAAAAGATTAAAAAATGAATGGGTGTTTCCAATGACTTCTGACTGTGGCCTGATCTTGCTTTCTTCAGACCTTCAGCAAATGGACCTCAACATAGTAGTGTTCTTGAAATATGGACTTCAAAAGAAAAAAACAGGATCACATCTGATAGCATGTCTGCAATAACGAAGCTTGTAGAAGTTTTCTGTATTGCTCCTACACAATATAGAAAATAGATGATAGAGAAAATGTGAACAATGCTATAGCATAGAGTAGGAATTTAGCTTATATTTATAACTGCTGCAAAAGAAAATCTGAAATCACTTCTTTATAATCCTTTTTCTTTGAATTTTGCAATTTTCTATTTATTAGAGAAACAAGGATATCATGAGTTCTAATCCTGCCCTAGTCGTGAAAGCCAGCTTTGGACCAGCCATTCTCTCTCAGCTCAACCCATCTCACAGTGTTGTTTTTGTGGGGAAAATAGAAGGTATACAAGTGCAGCAACAACTTTCTACCAGTAGACAGGTGCTCTCTGTGACTTGTGTGTTTGAGCAAGGAATGTTTAATAAATTGTAGCATCATTTACCATGCAGTTAGTCTATATTTCTCAAAGACTTTCTGGGACAACATGCAATATAAGTTATTGTAGCTACCAAACATGACCATTCAAAGATACAACAGCACTGAAAAAAGTGATTTACAACTGTCCTTCCACTTACAACTCTTGCGCATCCCCAAGGTCACTTGATCAAAATTCAGGCACTCTACAACTAACATGTATTTATGATGGTTGCAGCATCCTGGGATCATGTGATCACCATTTGAGGTCTTCCCAGTCAGCTTCCAATAGCAAAGTCAATGGATTCCTTTAGTGACCGCATGATTCACTTAACAACTATAGTGATTTGTCTAACAACCATGGGAAAAAAGGTCATAAAATTGGCACAACAACTGCCTTACTTAGCAATGGAAATTCTGTCCCAATTGTGGTCGTACATCAAGGACTACCTAGTTTGCAGATACACATTTGCAGTGTATATCGTGTCCTATAATCCCATGTTGACTTTTTTCAGTCACATAAGCAGCTTAGCAGTTGATTGCTAACTGCATTTTAAAACCTTGGTGGCCAACTGAATCAATCCCAGCAGATCTGTCAAATGGAAAGATATATAATACCCAGGTCTAACAAAAGAAGCAGTGCTGTACTATATCTACAAAAGAAAAGTCTCCTAGGTAAAAACTCAAAATATTTTTCAATACAGTATCAATTAACAGCAAGAGTTCAAAGAGTTCAGCATAATTTTATCCTTGGTTAATATTACCACACATAGTATTAAGAAATTCAAAGTTGTGTACTCCATCTGAGGATACAAGTTTCAGAAATGGAAAGTATACACAAGCTCCTTTGGCAGATCTTAAGACTATAGCAGACACAAAGGAGGAAAGTACAATATTGGTTCTTATTAAAAACAACAATGCGACAAGGTTCCATTCCATAATGCAACACGTTTCACATCAAAGCAAATATAATACATCCATTCAAATATGCTTCTTACTGGGGGCAGATAAGTATTAGTCAATGCTATGATAATTCTAAATATTAGACCAGATATTCCCCAGACTAGGCATGGAAGTTTGATCTCTGTTTTCTGAGTACTTTGCATACCCTATGGTTCATATGGAAAACAGATCCGAGACAGAATGAGTTACATTATGGCTTTGTAATGGTGAACCCAGTCTTTGATTCTTTCTACCACAATTTTAAATTCTAATACATGTAGTTCTTGTTCAGTGACCATTCATTCAACAATCATTCAGTTATCACAGCATTGAACAAGGAGATTTATGAATGATCCTTGTATTTGTGGGTGTTACGGTGCCCCTGTCAGATGTCACAAATGGCAATCACATGACTTTGTACTTAATGACTGCAACTGGAACTGCTGGATCTGCTATTATAGGTCTGTGCGGTCACGTCACATCATGCTTTGTGGCCATGTTGTTTTAGCAATGGAATTCCTGGTCCCAATTACCACTGTTACCCAAAGACTACTGTAGTAATTCATTGTTCTTTGCTGCAAAGAGTGTAGGCATGGCGATTTTGTTTATCTCCATCTTACGTAGATACTCTCTAAGGCCCATATATTAATTAACCCTATCTTCTCAAAGGTGGATGAGCTCGTTTAGTCTATAGCCTATAAAGGAAAGTTTAAATAAACTAGCCAACTTCTTTTGACAATGCTGAACCTAAACAAGAGGGTTCAGCACAATATCCCAATGTAAACTTTGCCCTTTAGTACTTCTATTCTGATGTTGCATGCAAGTATAAAAGAGGCACTGTTTGCGTTGTGATGTTTTAGCCCATATTTCATTTTGAAAAAATCTTGGCTTGCTACAGATGTCCCCAATTTTAAATGATACTTTTTATCAAAAAAAAATTCTATTCTTGGACAGTAAGGATAAAAGCTGTGTGAGCCTTAGCTATACACATGCTGAGTTCAAGGGACAGAGCTCCAAGTAAAGGTATCTCTCTAGAAGATAAGTGGTGGCAACAACAAAAATAATTACCAAGCTGCATACCAGGGCAAGTACATGGTGCATAAAATTCAGGGGACTTTAGGAAGAAGAGAGTTGAGATTTTCTACTGTTTGTCCTTTAGCTCAGCCCTGCTGCTACATGTAGACTGACAATCTGTCCTCAGATAACCAAGTTTACTCCATGGCCAAATAAGATCTTGAAACTGGAGCTGCCCTCTCTCATTCCAATAATTAAATATGAGTCCACTACACCACACTGAGGAATAATGCCTTCTTGCAGTGATATTAAAAATAACGTTGAGTTTAATTATTACTTTCACATTCATGAATGCGTGTATATGTTTATAAATTTTGGCAGACATTCAGGTTTATAAATGTAGCTGAGTTTTGCAGTTTTGTTCGCACAATTTATTTCCTGCTTTAAGCAAAATATTGCATTCATATGATTTTCAGAACTGATACTGCAGTCTGCTATCTGTAATGTAAAACATCACAGGAAATCATGCAAAAGTACTATTGCCATGCTAGTTGATTTTTATTTGCAGGCTAGTTATTTGCCAAAGTAAAAAAAAAAATCCTAGCTATGCTTAGTCTCTGAAGTTATACTAACTTATATTCAAATATACAAACTTATATTTAAAGAATCTGTGGTATAGCCTACAACCTATGCATGTTTCATGGAATAAGCTTTCTTTAACAGAGTGTCTCTTACTTCCAAGGAACCATGTTTTAGGATTATGTTATACAAAATTCTAACCAGCTATTAAAATCAAATAGTAGAAACTTCTAATCTCAAGATCAAAACTGGAAGATCATTAAAAATTCTACATTTAACATGGATAGTTGCATGCACCAGTTCATTTTAGTGCAGTCTTCAAACTAGTTTATGTACTGTACCTGTGGATAGCACATTGCCATGCTGCATGTTAATGAAAAAGACACAAGACAGTTAGCTTTAAAACATTTATGAGAATAACTTGTGTGATACACATTACTATAGTAGAGTTTGTAATCATGATTAGGTATATTTTCCAATAAAATGTTTCTAAAATTGAAGAAATTATAATTGAATTCCTGTTTCCTTGAAACTAAGGAAACTGGCCTTCACGCTGACAGTGGATTTACTACTTGGAAAATGTGTTCTGCATGGAGCCTTGAACTTTTGTTATATAAAAATCAGGACTTCATCAATTTGAAATTTTCTCCACAAATATATAGTTACAATCAGAGCTTTTAGTTGTGGAATACTACTATACAATTTTTTTTACCAATAATATACTGCAATTCTATATGATAAATCCTTAGAAAGTTTAACTCAAAATATGACTTTCTTATCCACATTACTACAGAAAGTTTATATACATATTTTTTTCTTGTCCTGAAAAGCATTTTGAACATGCAACAGTAGCATAATATTTGGAATAAAATTATAAAATTTCTGGATTAACATAAATAGTACTTACGTCGTTTGGGGGAAACTGCCTGTAAACAGGCTGTTACAATATCACAGTTCCTCTGGACTTTATGTAAAAGTCTGTCCTTTTGTTTCAGAAGGCGAAGCAGTTTGGCTGACTGAACACAAATTCTATAATTTAACTCCTGTATTACTGTCGTCAATTCACTAATATCTGCCAAGAAAACAAAAAAGGGCCATCTGCAACTTTAAAATCTATTTTCCTCTTTGATAATCAGTATGACTTTCTTCAAAGGGTCTTATCCCTCTAGATACCATTGGTAAAATTCTTAGCATGATTGTAAGGTATATATACTACAAAGTCTTATAAAAGAATACTGTAGGAAAATGATAGGCATCAATGTTATTATTTAGAATCACTCCTGCGAAAAATGCAAGGCAATCATTAATTAAAACCACATCCAAATTCTCCATATAACTTTGAACATATTCTTTAACTTGGGACATCCATGGTTCATTACTGAAATATTACTAAGAAGGAAACGATAGAAATACTAAACTATTTGCTGAGTTTAACTGAAACCACAGGAAATGAATAAACCTATTTATTATTGGCATTCAATACATTTTAGAGGATCTGAATTTTACCAATAATTATTTAATTAAAATGTTTAAAATTTTTAGAAAAACTGCATGGATTTCAAATACTTTTACTCCAAAGTAGGTATGTATAGAATTGAACCTTAATTTGTTGGCTCAATTTGATTTTACTATAGACTGAATTTGAAATTTTCAAATATAAAATTCTAATGTAAGTTTTCTTATAGTGACATCACATGGAATCAAAATAATTTGTAGCAATCTTAATTGCCATAAGATTTAGATGCTACATATAACAAAACACAATAAAACACTGATACTCTCTACAGAATTCTACTTAATTAAATAAGGTTGTATTCAAAATCTTTTAAAAAAATCTTCCATGCACTTACAAGGCACCCTCTAGTGGGCAAAAGCAGACATCAAACTGATTTTTTAAGTTAGCAGTTGGTGACTGTTCAGGAAATTACTGTAGTTAAAACAAATGAGAGGTTTTATCACTAATAAGTGACCGTAGATAATATACTAAATCAGTTATCAAACTGTAATTCATTGATTAACAAAACCCAACACTTTATTTTTTAAAAATCATTAGCAACAGGGAAAAAGAATATTTTCTACACCTAACAAAAATTATAGCACAAACTCTACTGTAAAGATGCTTTAAACTGGTTCAGTACAGGAGCTATACACTAATGAAATATGTTAAATAACAAGAGGCTAACAGCAGAGCACTACTTTTAGACAGCTTTCTATGCAATTGGAATTAACACCAGATAAAATTTTAGCTCAAATATGAGTAATCACACACACTTCTATCAGGAGGCTGATAATTCTTATCCTTTATAAAGTATCTTTTCAGCTTTCACATGGGCCAACTTGGTGATCCTTGAAAAACATCCTTAGGTCACCATGTTACTATTGCAGACAGAATAGGGAACAGTTTCTTGCTTAATATTTTTAAATATTTGAATCATCTTCATTTAAAAAGACTTTTCAGTAGTAAAAAGCAACCTGCCCAGAGGTTATTATTTAAACACATCATCATTTAAAACAACAGCACAAAGGAAGCAATAATTGAGTGAGACAGAGAAAAGAAGAAAATCCAGGCACCAATCCTTAAAGCTAAACTTAGGGGAAATGTATATTATAATTTGCATTAATTAATTATATGTGCAGGATAATAATGCTTTTTGCAAAAGAAACCTTGCCTTCAAGAAAGCAACTTGACTGATGGGAGGTGCAGAGATATGGGAAAAAGGTTTCTTCTTAGTCCCTGGTTTTTTTTCATCCCACCTTTAGGGGTGGGGGGCAATCTCTACTTAACTGAAATAAATTGGGGCACAATAATAATGTTCAAAGCCTGTCAGAAAACTAACAAAAGAAAATCCTATAAGAAACAAGAGAAGAAAATCTTTCTTTGACTGACATATGTCTCAATTAACTGAAATACTTCCTTCAAATAAGAGGATCAGGGCAAATAAAGAAGCAGAATCAAGGTTTAAAGAGTTTTCATTTTTGTAATCCTCAAGACATTAGGCTCTGCTTTTCATTACCTTTTATCTCAAACTGAATTCCTACAGCCCTGCCATAAATTCACAATCAGGACTGGACATTTACCTATATGTTAATGGAGCTGTTTATCATAATCACAATCGCTTCATTTTTATCTTTTCTCTGCCAACTTGCTTCCCCTACTTTTAACTCCCAGAAAGACCACCCAGCGCAGACCGAGCCCAGCTGTCTCTCAGACAGAGAAGCCAGCCCCCTGTTCGTATCGGCTGTTTGTATTCTCCATTGACAGGACGACACGGGGCCCAGTGGAGGGGAAACCTTGGATGTATCCTTGGTCCACTTTACCTTTCTGAGCCAGGTACTTCCTCTGATGCCGCTGACCCGAGTTCAGCTGCAGCTCCTGCAGGACGCGGGATTCAGCGCTGCTACCTCTCCCCCCTGGGAAGGCGTCGGAGCCGGCGGACGCCTCTGTGGAACTGTCTACGCTGTCGCGGTGGCGAACGCGCGCCACGCTGTAGAGCTCGGTTAGCAGCCCACTCACCAGACAGGAGGCGCGGCTGGCCCTTCTGTTCCGGCCGGGCTCCTGCTCCGCCTCTTCGTCCTCCACCAGGCTGCCCGCGTTGCTGCTTGCTCTGCTCCGAGCAGGCAGCTCCGCAACGCATCTGCCCGTTTCTGCTCCAGCGCCCTCCCTGTCATCGCCCAAGTCGACCTCCGTGAGCTCCATTGGGCTCCTTCTCCGTGCCTCGGGCGCAGCGGCTGCGAAGCGCCAATGCTACGAGAAGGGGATGAGCAACGCTTTCGCCGCCTGAACAGTTCTAAGGCCAGAGTTCCGGGTCTGTCCCATTCTCCACGAAACGGAGGTGGAAGAGGAAGGGAAAGCCCTTCTGCTCGACGGAGGACCTGCGCCGGCAGAGCGTCACATCCCTCCCAGCCTCTATTAGACTGCGACAGTGTCGGCTTGCATTCCTCACCCCTCTAATAGGTAGTGGCTTCCAAACAATCCCAGCTCCGCACCTGTTGCCGGGAGCCAATCAGCTCACTTCGAATCACCGGTCCTTTGCTAATTTCAAAGGGAGCCTCCCGCTGCAGTAGATGGGATCTGCCGATTTTGCATTAATCAGTTTGGACTTTATTCTAGAACAAGTGATCCAGATTTCATACAAATGATTATATTTCAGCTAATAGCTGTGGCTGACCTACATAATTTTGTATTTTGCAAAGGAAAACCATACACCATTAAAAAGTGAATGGACAACAAAACAGTAGCTTTCCTTGCACACTATAAGGCAAGGTTAATTTAACAATTATTTACTTAATGAATTCAACGTCTCTGGATACATGTAACAAGTTAGGTTAAATTTGATTGGCCTAAAGTCACCCATCTGATTTTCATACCTAAAGCAGGACTAGAATTCAGTCTCCCAGTTTATAGTCTGGTGTCTTAACCGCTAGACCAAACTGGTTCTGTTATTGGCTAAATTATAATGCAACTCACTGTGAAAAATCCAGCCAGTGTGATAGTTTAGTTTGGTGTGTTGTCTAAACTCAGATTATCAAGTTTATCCTGAGTAAATTAATAAAGGATAAGCACATTGTAGAAGCACAGCTACTGCCATAAACTAAACCATAAACATAGGCAAGCTTCATGGCAGCTAAACATAACTGCTAAACATAACCATACCAGCTAAAACATTTTAATATGTGCAGAAAAGTTATTTCTGCAGGCCAGTATAGTATCTGACCTGTGATGTTTCATTTATAAAACATGCTTGGAATAGGAATTATTAGGTTACACAAGAATTAATCCATACTTAATTTAAAACACAGTATCTCAACCCAACATTTAAAAATTGTGTGAAATACTGGATCATAAAGTGACCAATATTTGGCTAATGTGTGGATAAAGCATCTCATATAAATACCTGTATAAGGTTAATTTTATACATTGACAAAATTAAAAACAAGCATTACTTAAAGTCTGGATTATAATTTTATTTGTTTTATGGCAACATAACACCTCACTTTTCATGCAATTTCTACTTCACCCTCAGTTTAAGATTCACAAAATGCATTGAATCCCAGATTAGACCTCTTAACCTAATGAGTTGTGTTCAGTGTGTTATGCAGACTTTAAAGCACTAGTGGGTTCCTACTGGTTCTGTCTGGTTCTTAGAACCAGTAGTAAATGTGGTGGATGCTTTGCACATGTGCAGAAGTGCCACGTGTGAGCAAAACAAGCATGTGCTTGTGTGTGCTTCCATTGCGGGCCAGTAGCGAAGGTAAGTAGAACTCACCCCTGGGCTGGAGGCTAAAACATATGAAGAAAGAAGGACCAGGAGTGACATGATAGCAGTGTCCCAACATTTGAAGTGTGTCGCAAAGAAGAGGGAATAAACTATTTACTAAAGCACCAGAAGACAGGACAAGAAACAATGGATGGAAACTAATCAAAGAGAGAAGCAACCTACAACTAAGGAGAAATTTTCTGACACTGAGAACAATTAACAAGAGGACTGACTTGCCTTCAGAAGTTATGCATGCTCCATCACTGGAGGTTTTTCAGAAGAGATTGGAAAACCATTTGTCCAGAATGATAAAGGATGTCCTGTTTGTACAGGGCGTTGGAACGGAAGACATCCAAGGTCCCTTCCAACTCTGTTATTCTGTTAAAATGGAGATGTTAGAGAAATATGAGAGAATCCAGACTCTTCCAACAACCCTCCCAGCACACTAAGGGGAGGATGCCGATTCAATCTAGGCAGCAGTAGATGGAAGAGTTAATTATTAGAGAGACATCATAAATCAGTCTGGCCAGTAATTAGTAAGAACAGATGGGGAAAGCTGAACTGGAGGAGGAAGGAAGATAAAAGCAGCAAAGGCATAGGAGTTAAAGAGAATGCAGTGGAAAGAATCTCAGACAGCAAGATTAATGACTACAGAGAAATTTAAAAACAAACCTTGCAACAGGACAGTGAAGGAGAGAGCGAGAGGCAGTGAGGGGGAGCAAGAGAGGGAGAGAGAGAGAAAGAGAGAGAGAAAACAAACAAACATAACAAGAGTCTCAAGGCAGGTAGCTCAAAGAAAAACCAGAGCCACTAGGGTATTGTACCTCTGAATTGAGATGAGGAAGATCATTGATGCTAGATAGCTGGTGGCTAGCTTCTGAGAAGTGTTGCCGATAGAATAGTTATAATCAAACTATAAGGAGAACCAAACAGCTTGCCTGGCTGAAACCTATGAGTAAAAAGAGGTGGAAAAGTAATAGCTTTTAGCTTTCCCTGGATTAAACAACCAGGAAACAGTCCACTCTTTGGAAATGTGCCCTTGATGTTTAATACCAATCCTATGCTATTGGTCTCTGGATTCTGGAGTCATTGAATCTTAGGTGGCCCTGGTTTCCAGATGCTGCTATTTAAAAGTAGGTTAATAATAAGGCTTCCTCTTTTATAATTTAACCCTTGGTAAGTTGGTATGTTATTATCAAGACCTGGTAGAATACAGGAGGAAAAGGATACTCTCTTGAAAACATCACCAGCTAGGTTCCAGGGTATACAGCAGGGGTGTCAAACTCGTGTTGTCATGTTGTCGCCACATGACATATTGTGACTTTCCCCCCTTCGCTAAAAGGGGGTGGTGGTGGTGGCCAGCATGTGACGCATCCATCCCATGGGCCGCAAGTTTGACATCCCTGGTATACAGTATCACCAGGCAGATGCTTGTGGCTTTCATGGCCACTGCTCTGCAGATAATCATATGTGAGAGATTGTTTGCTCATTTGACCTCTGGAATCAGATGAGATTGCTGCACTCTACCATGCTGCATAACTGCTTCCATGTATGAGTTGATGGATGTTGTAACCAAGTTGACAGTAGAGTTCCTGAGATTTAAGGTCTTGGGGGACTTCAGCTTGACTTCCTTGAATATGAAGTCTAAAGTGCCTTGGGAATTCATGTCCTGGATCATTAAAGGCCCAATGCATATGGACCCAATGCACATTCTAGTTTTTAAGCCATCAGAGTCTTTTAGAGTGGGTAATTAAACAAATTTAAAATTATTATATTCTTGAGAAAGAATTGACATGGTCTGGAATTGGAGGATGTTATTATTAGTGCCTTGTAATAGATACTTTCTGCTAGTCTCTATGACTATCCATTCACTGCAGATGAGAAGAGAAAGTTTGATCACTCTTCTCTAGGTAGACCCTATAAGATTTCAGAGGAAGCTGGGGGGATAATACTGATTCCTGGCTCATGTTCAATTGAGGCTATAACTACTGCTTGGAATTAGTGGCTATGTGGGTTTTGGATTGGACTGCGCCTGTATAGACTCTTGCTTTTGACAGATCCCTCTGGTTTTTTGAAATGGTCTAGGTCCTAGGAGATGAAATGGCAGAAAAGGTGCCTAAAGTGCTGCTTGTGGAAGATAAGAAATGTATTTTATTAAGCGGAGAAAAAAATATTCTAAACAGATATTTGATATATTGATATGCACAATGTAACCTACCAAGACTGAGTGGCTATGAGTCTTGAGTTCTCCATGAACTGAAGTATTTAATCGGTTCTGGGTGGACTTGGATTCCTCCACTCATAGCATCTGCACAGTTTTTGGATCATCCTGGGCAAATGATTTCTGCTTGAAGCATGTGGTAAGCATAACTTTTGTACAACGCCATCTTGCACCAACTGCTCTCCTTTCTGGAAGATGCAGCTCTACCAGTGGTGGGTTCCACTTACCTTCACTACTGATTTGGAACCAGGAGCGTGCACATGCGTGCTTGCTTTTCTTGCTTGCAGTGCTTCTGCGCATGCCCAGAACGTCTGTGATGATGTCTGGGCAGATGGACAGAGCCTCCCACTGCCACCACTGAGCTCTGCTCATTGTATCAAATGCCTTGGTTACCTCTTAATTGGAATTTTACAATTCATTCTATATGGGGCTTCCCTTGAAACCATCCAGAAGATGGAATTGGTCCAAAACATTGAAGTGAATGCATGTGACACAACTAATTCATAGTAGGCTTCCAGATACAATACAAGGTACAGTCCTGGTTATTACCTATAAAGTCCTATACATGTAGTCCTCGAGTTACAACCACAACTGAGCCCAAAATTTATGTTGCTAAGTGAAACATTTGTTAAGTGAGTTTGCCCCATTTTATGACTTTTCTTGCCACCATTGTTAAGTGAATCATTGCATTTGTTAAGTGAATTTGGGTTCCCCATTAACTTTGCTTCTCAGAAGGTTGCAAAAGGGGATCACATGACCCTGGGACACTGTAACAGTCATAAATATGAACTAGTTGCCAGGCATCTGAATTTTGATCATGTGACCATGGGACGCTGCAATGATTGTAAGTGTGAAAAACAGTCATAAGTCACTTTCTTCAGTGTTGTTTTTTTTTTTGATTTTTGATTTATATCCCGCCCTTCTCCGAAGACTCAGGGCGGCTTACAAGGTGCTAGGCAATAGCCTTCATCCTTTT
>JANHFK010009726.1:24471-37289 GCA_036250565.1 Sibynophis collaris | reverse complement strand
TGCAATATCAGGGGTTTTCAGTTCAATTGTATAGAATGTGAAGGATGTGTGTTTGTGTTTTATTTTTACAGTTATAATGTACATTGAAGATGGCATTTAATTTCGTTGTACGAGGTGCAGTGACAATAAAGTAAACCTAACTTAAACTTGTAACGAATAAAATCTTCTATTGGTTGACTGCTGGAATACCTGCAGGATCACCTTTTCCTGCTAGAATCACCATTTTGTTCATGCCAGAAGAAGCAGCTGATCATCTTCCACTTTCAGGATATAATGGGGGAGAGAGCAAAATTTACAAAAATATTTTTTCATAATTGGTTTGACTTTCCAGAATAGCTTCCCATTGGAGATTCATTTGTTCCCAATTTTATCTACCTTCAGAAATAAAGCTTTTCCAGAAGTCTTTTAGGGCTTGAAACCAAGTATTATATTTTGGGTTTTTAAAGTGTTTACCTTATATATTTTTATTCTTATGTCTACACCACAGCCAAGGGTCTATGGCTGTAGTGTTAACTTTAATTAATTATGAATTTGAAATGTTTTCTCACAGCCAGAAAGAATGCAGGTAACCGGGGAAGTATTCAATTCACTGTATCATTTAGACCTGATTTCCTTATATTCCTTTTAAAGTAGCTTGTATTGGCAGTATCATTTTTGCATGTCTTAGTTTGATTTGAAATAATTCAGCTAGCCATTTCAATAACTCTGAAATGGAGTATTAAAGATTTGTGTATTTACTACAGTACCTATAATTTTGTTCCTTTCTTGGGTGGGGAGAGAGACACAAAAAAGGAAAGTCAACTATTTCTATGATTCACATTTCAACTGCTTTGGCATTTATTGATTTTTCTACCCAAAAAAAATGGAAGGAGAGTTGAGATCTTATAAATTGCCATTTACAGTGAAGGAATGCAAAATTTTTTCAAAGTATTGAAATGGAGATCAATTTTATCTATATAGCGTGGCAAACTCTCATAGAATATGCAGCAATCAGATAATAGCTCTCTGCATATTTGTGCACAAGCGAGATGAATTGCCATTCAATTGGATTTCCAGAAATAACAGCACTGGCAATCAGAAAGCTCATTATCAGGGCTATATAGGTAGTCCTCAATTTACAAGAGTTCATTTAGTGACTATTGAAAATTATAACACTGAAAAAAGCGACTTATGACCATTTTTCACAAATATAATCTTTGCAGCATCCCCATGGTCACATGATTTACATTTGGATGATTGACAACTGATTCACATTTATGATGGTTGCAATTTCCCAGAGTCATGTGCTCTCCTTTTGCGACCTTCTGACAAGCCAGGTCTGGGGCAACCAGGTTCACTTAACAACCGTGTTATTAATTTAAGAACTGCAGTGATTCGCTTAACAAATGAGGAGAGGAAAGTTGTAAGATGCAGCAAACTCACTTAACAAATTTCTCCCAACATAAATTTTGGGCTCAATTGTGGTCATAAATTGAGGACTATCTGTAGGTGTTTCACTTCTTGTCTTCTGATTCAGAATGATACCTCAACCAAAATAAACTACTACATTCTCTTCTTATAGATACTCTGAATTAACATGACATGTATTGTGCTATTACAATGTTATGTTCTATGAAGGAAATAAAACAAAGGAATGTTTGTTAAGCTAAAAGAAAAGTCAAATAGTCGAGTTAGAAATGTCTTTTTTTATTTTAAAACATTACAGATTAACAAATAAGATTGTCAGAAACCTTAATAAATAGCCTTTGCTAACTTGCTAGTTTAAGGGGCAAATACAACATTCCTATATCTATTTTTTAAAGCAAAGCTATAGTTACTGAGCATTTAACAAATCTATATACACATTATTTTGGAAGCTAATAAAATAGTCCTTTTTAAATTTATTTGTTCTAACTCTATTGCAACACAATGGCATTTAAGCAGTAAACCTATAACATTCACATGTCCCCATCTATTCCACTGTTTGTGTCCACATATTAATTTAAAGCATGTTATTCCATCACTACCTCATCCTCAACATTACACAACATGTAAAAGAAGGATCAAATTAGCATTCTAGTTATTGGACTCCACTCCACATAAAACTGTTTTCCCAAAAGCAAATACATCTTTTAAAAAGAAATTACCTTCTGCTGACATCTTTAGTTTTATAAACCTTTTAGAAGATGTGTACAAGTAATTTACATGTAAATGGATACACATTTTAACAAATAGTTGTTTGCAAATTCACACACTATACAAATACATGTCCCCAGAAGCCAAGATTGGTTATAGTTTTCTGTTACAAATTGTGTGGAAAACATTGGTAAATTTTTAATAAATGCTGCTAAAATAGCATTAAGCCAATGGTTAGGCAAATACACATGGGGATGGCATGTCATTGTGTTAAATTTCCTACTTAGTATTTCTGAAAAATATCCATAAGATTATTTTCCGCTAATAATTTATACAGTGTTTAATTTGTACTCCAAAGGATTAAAATGCTCTTCTCAAGCAGAAATTTAAGCACTCCCAACCATAGTGAGAGATACAGATTATCAGCATATGTAAATTTGACCCTCCAAACATCTCTGCCATATTTAAAGTCTGCTTTCTTTAAGAGTATTCCATCTTAATCTAGTCTTTTCATCTTTCATCTTTATTTTATTTTGAATAGAACTATATTCAAGATTAATCCAGGCTATTACTATTACCAAGCAATGTCATATCCAGTAAATCTCATTTTATCAAACTTTTTACCTGAACATTAGAGTACATGTACAGCTTAAAAATTTCTTCCATTTATTTTGTTTAATAACATCACACAAGCAGCATCAAGTTTGCATTATTTATTCCAAAGTTGCTGTGCTCCATTCTGATTCAATAGAAATTTTTGAATAATTGGCACCTACCCCCAATTAATTCATTAAAATTATGTTTCACTGTTTATGAAATCAATTTTCTCTTTCACATCCAAACAATCAGCAATCAAAACAAGTTTTTGAAAAAATATTTGGGGTAGTGAGAGTCTTAAGAGGCATTTTCAGAACAATTGGGCATGTGTTAATTTTAATTCTTTAATTTTAATTTTAATTCACAGAATTAACAACTGAAGACTATTCCAGTGTATTTCACATTGCAGCCTGTATCTTGTTTAAGTGAAGATGATATAGATATCTTGCAAAATAAATAACTCTGGAGTAGCTCAAAATCAATAGAGCACTATTTACTAATGCCATTTCTTGAATCATTTCCAATGGAATATAAATGTGGTATGTAGAAGATTGGAACTTGAGATGTAAAAGGAGCAAATGATAAAGACCATGAATTAATAAATAAAAGGGGGGGAAAGGTATGTTGAATGCCTATGAAACTAAGGAGAAAGGAGGACTAAAGGACCTGAATAGAGATAGCCTGTTTTTGTGGAGTAAAGCTGATGCTTTTATCATCAATTGTTACAGCAACTTAGCCACACATTCTGATAATAGCAAAAACTGCAAGGATTCAATTCTGATAAATTAGTTACTTTACTGCAGACAGGTCAATCATAATCAATATGCCAACTATAACTGTTCTTGGAACAGGAGGTTCTGTTTGTTGTGACTCATGCTTTACATACCCTATTTGGATTATTGCAATTAGGTCTACATGGAGCTGCCCCAGAAGACTATTCAGCAGTTTAAGCTAGTTCAGAGTACAACTACTTGTATTCTGTTATGAGAGTGCCAAAGTTCTTCCAAATTATGCTCCTAGTTTGAGAGCTGAATTGGCTGCCACCTGGTTTCAAAGTGCAATTCAAAACGCTATTTGCAATGTAAAGTACTTAATGGCTCAAGACTTAAATATCTTCAGGATCACCTACTCCCAATAGCCTCTATTCATCCAATAAATTCAAGTAAAATAGGAGAAGGTTTCTTCTGTTAAGGACTATCATCTACAGGATTCAAAGAATTGATTTTTCTCATTTGCAAATCCTAATTTGGAAAGGATTACCTCCTGAGATCAAGTTAGTCTCCATCAAAGTGATTTTTTACAAAAGTTGTAAAAATTGGGGGAGGGGTAGCTGGTATGAAGCAGAGGCCTCCACTCTAGATTGTGTTTTTTTTGTCATTCCTTGTTGGCCACCATTTGCTTTGTAATTTTATTAAGAGTTGTCCTTTTGTGATATTGTGCTATGTAATTTTCATTTTACTTAAAGAAAGGGATGCAAGATTCTTAGTGTCCCTCTGCATGGAAGCTGCATACAATAAATAATGCATAACAAAATAATCAAGCCAATGTTTAAATATTAAACATTTCACCTTATCCTTTCAGATTAATGGGCCTTTTTCTGCTCTACCTTGAGCCTGGCATATACCTGCTCTGGGTTTATATACTGTTTTATTTACCTGGAGTAATGCATGTTCCTGTCTCATCCATGGTAACTCTTAAACAATGCATATAGAGAGGTGAAGGTGTAAATCAAAATATATATCAGAAAGTATGAATTTGTCTCACAAACGTTATTGTGGATGTTAATGAAAGTATGAATCCCTTAGTTCATATTTGAAAGTTAATTGTTGAATGTGACAGAATAATGTAGATGATAAAAGGCAACCATGCATAAGAATAACTCTAAAGTTGATCAAGTGTTTTAATTACTGCCTAAGGAATGAAATAAAAACTACATCACTTGATTGTTTGATATTTTTGTGGAAGAATGGTTTATAGTGAGGCTAGAGTACATCAATGGGAATTAATATAAATGTACTTTTGTATGCAAATAGTCCAATGCTGATGAATGAGAATTTGAAAGATTCGCAGTAAATTTTAGGTTGTGTGAAACAATGACAAATATAGATATAAAAATACCAGTTTCCCCAAAAATAAGACCTATCCCCAAAATAAGACCTTGCATGTTTTATGTGTGTGCCTATTATAAGCCCTACCCCCAAAATAAGCCCTACTTAAAAGCCTGCACAGCCACCCAGCCTGTCTGGTTGCTCACAGTGCCACGGCCACAAGGTGGGGAGGTGGGGCTGCACCATGTGACCCACATCGGCTTACCTCAGGGCACCTGCAGCCAGGCCTTCCATGCTCTGACACCTGCCTCATGGCGGCAGCATCAGCAACCATGTGCAGCAGGAGCCTATGTGGCTGCCGGCCCACTTGCAGCCGCAACGAAGCAGGAAGCCGAGTGGTATGCTGGTCCCACGGCCATGAGGTGAGACAAGTGTCAGGGCATGTGTGGCCTAGTTGTAGGGGCCTTGAGGTAAGCCGGTGCAGGGCACGTGGGGCAGCCCCCCCCGCCTCGCAGTGGTGGCACTGGAACACTGTAAATGCTGGTACAACAGTAGTAGACAACATTTTCTGTTATGAGGAATATTTGTTGAAAGAGATAAATATGGTGGTATATATAAAAAAAATTCTGCCCACTTTGTCATATTGAAGTGAAAGTTTGACATATTAGGAAATAGGTATGTACAATAGAAATGTAAGAATAATGTGTTAAAAAAGAAAAAAAGTGGTCAAGAAACTATGGTTGTTTAATCAGGATGGATGAAACACAAAATAACTACTTTGAGATGGTTTGGTTGTGTATTAGAATGAACAACGACTTATATAAAGGAAGAGTGAATGGGTTGAAATGAAGGAAAGGATTAAGAAGTTTTAGTTAGTTGAGCTGATGAAATTCTCAAAAAGAGAGGAAAAGGAAATTCAAAGAGCAAAAGTTAATGTGTGAAACAATGTGTGAACATGATAAACAACATTTTCTGTAAGGGTTGAAAGGTACAGATAAATGGATGGTGCTTCATATAGCTCTGCGTTTTTTCCTCATCCTTTTAAATTTCTTTGGTTCACCATTCTGAATCTTATCCTGCAAGGGAATTAGCATGAATTTCTTGTCTTTATAAAGCTTCTTATGAATTCTGCAAAAAATTAGCACACACACCCCCGTAAATTATGTTTCCATGAATTCCTAAGTAAACAAATTTTACCTCATAAAATTGTTTACAAATGAACATAGGTCTATGTAGTAAAAGTTAAACATGGCACTTTTATGCATATTTTAATATAAGAGTGAACATTGATTTGAATGATTAATATATTGAAATTGGCTGAAAAAATGTTTATATCATGTACAGGTTATGCTAGTTTCTGGTCACTTCAGAATTCAATGAAATATACAATTTGACTATGGGAGCCTAAGTATTTGTATAGAACTGTATCATGTGTTACATAATAAATTCTGGAACATACTGCTCAAGAGAATTAAAGCATCTTTGGTAAATCATGATACTTTATAATGAAATGCTTTAGGATTGTACTTGATTGTAGTATAATGCTTTCCACATAGATCATTTAAAACATGTTAACAAACATGAGTTAGAATTTAAGTTTTAATTCTATCATCAACCCGCCTACAAATTATGATAATGCAGAAATCTTTTGGCTGCAGGGAATGTACCTTTTTAGTTCTTTTGTTCTTTCTGCCTTAACAATAGAATTTGTGTGGTATTATGTATAAGCTAGACTCACATTTCCCATAACAAGGCAAGCATGGTTTGCTCCTGATGAATGTGATCAATGTAGCCAGTGTATATGAATCAGGTAATATCCTAGCAAGGATATGTCGAGATTTAAAGAAGACCAAAGTTCAAGAGATACCAGCACATTTATTGCCCAGTATGGTATACCATACCTAAAATTATAATAATTTAATCACTGCATCTTAAAAAACCATAGCAAAATATTAACAAAAAAAGATACATTAAAAAAATCAGGAAATGGAAGTAAGGTCCAGTGCTAACATCATCATTATTGATGACAATTCTAGAGAGAATTAAAAGGGAAAAAAAGAATACTATTTGTTAAAATAAGTAGCAAAAATAAGTATTTCTATATGTATCATCTAAAAAGTTAGAAGCTACAGGTATAGGTTTACATGGAATGCCAATATATACATTACAACTTTCTGGAATCTAGCTATAAGGCTGTCTCAACTTAAAAGGCATCAAAGTCAAAACCAAGATTCTAAACCACAAAATAATATGTATGTCATCCTTATCAAAAGTTTTCTCTATCAATAATGCCTTAGTGAAGAGTAATAGGAGCCCAAAGAAATTTGGATGGAAAGGGCACACACCCAGAGTTTGCTTTACCATAGCTTATTGTATAAGCTTTGATGACTAGTTCTTGCAAATGAAGCCAAAGCCAAGCTAACTATATGTGGTTTAGTGCAACGTGTTACGGTGTCAATTGATTCTCAATTAATTGCTGCCATAGCTAGGGCTTGGCGGCTAGTAGGTGTCATCTAGATCAAGATTTTGTAATAGAAATAGCTTAGTTTTTCTAAAACATTTTAACTTCTCAGGACAAGATTCTATTCTTTAATGTTATATACATATAAACCAAAACTACTTCTAAATTGTAACACTGCTCACAAATATATGTTTGCCCTGAAGCTTCTATTTGTAGGATAGTAACATCCTTCTTAACATTCAAATCAAATGTTAGTTATCCCAGCCAAGATGTCCTAGTAAATGCCTCAGTCAATAAAGAACAGCTGAAAGATTTTAAATGTGCATACAATTTTAAATGTGCATTAATACAGTATGCTAGGCTAGGTATTTCTTCACCGAGGGAAAAGTGGCATAAATAATAAGCTATAATTTTGATAATTTCTAGAAAAGTCAAACCTAAATGTGTCAAAGAAAACAAAACTGAAATCACCCAAATTGAAAAGCTAGATTGTGACTATCAAGCATATTTTGTTTAAAAAGTAACATTGGAAAATAGTTTTAAGTAATAATACTGATTATGAATATGAATACTGATTAAGGGCAGGAGCTAAAAGCCCATACCAACTTGTTAGAGCAAAATGGTATAAGCATTCAGCATTTTCTTTGATATGCACGATACCCATTGAATGGATCATAGCTCAAGCAAAATTGTCTTCAAGTAATTGGAGATACTCAAAACATTTTTATCTCCTCCATATTAACATGTTTCTTCTAACCTCTTTGTATATGCCATACATTGCAGGAAGATTTTCATGACATTTAGAAATAATGACTACCTTGTACGCTACCTAAAACAATTTGGGAGAAGACAAAATAGATATTTCTTAAATGAATAAATAAATAAATAAGCAAGCCAAACCAGTGTTTGCACATTAAAAGTTGATTAAAGGTTACTTCAGAAGTTATTTTTTGACTGCCATTATGTTGAAGTTATAGCATGCATTTCCTCTACCCGATATATGTACAGGGTGAAAGGGATCTGTCCAATTCAAACATGACTTGATGTCTAAATCATTCCAATGGCGGGAAGAAGCCATGGTAGGACTCCTACCATGGTATTTAGCAGGCTCTTTTGTGTGACTATAGGCCAATGCTTTGTTCTGAAGCATGTCTACCCATCCATAAAAACCATAAAAGTCAACACTGATTGCTTATATTGAGAAAAGCAGCCATTCTGTACAACCTTGTGGCTGCACTGCAAATAACGTTATTGTCAGAAACTACTTGTGAAGATAAAGTATGCTTAAAAATGCTTGAAGGTGCAGATTGACACCTATGTCATTAGTTGGAGTCTGTTCCTAACTTTGATGATACCAAAACAATAAAATGTTTCACGACATAATGACACAAGTGTCAATATTTTGTACTTGCATGATGACATCCCAAAGGCAGAGTTTGTAGTGGGCACATGATTTGTTTCTCATTCCTTCACAAATATTTCTGGCTCATGTGCCCCCTGAGTTCAGAAGTTTCAAATGCAATGATTTAAAAAAGTAATGCATGCTGACAAGTTCAACAAAATGGCATACAGAATAATAAAACCTGATCTGGCAAAGTATTCATGTACTTATTTATATAGTATTTCTTTGACACTGACACGAAACTACTATTTCTATGACAGACTTCACTATTGTTAATTCAAGTCATACTGAGAACCTATAAACACAGTCATATCTATTGAATCAGTAGTGGGTTCCACTTACCTTCGCTACCGGTTCAGAACCGGGAGCACGTGCTTGTGCACTTGCTTTGCTTGCGCATGGCGCTTCTGCACATGTGCAGAACCTGTGCATGCACAGAGCATCCGTGATGTTGTCCGGGCGGATGGGTGGAGCCTCCTGCCACCGCCACTAATGGTTCACCCAGATTGGGGTGAACCGGTAGAAACCCACCACTGTATTGAATCAGATCTAACAAATTACCTAGGAAAAAGACAACCCTTAGTTTCTGAATCAGAAAATGTTCTTTTAACTTAGTTTTTTTATACTGAGGTTTTTATACTTAGTACAACTGTGTGGACTTCAACTTCCAGAATTCTGGGAGTTGAAGTTCAAACTTTTTAAGTTAGCCAAGGTTGAGAAACCCTGGTATTGTGGAAACAGAAGCCCCATTGTTTTTCCCTGTTCTTTCAAGTGAGTGACAACAATTTCCAGGCCCTGCTGAAGAATCACTTAGATATTTTTTCCTTAACCCAACATCATTTTTCTTTCCTCTTACAAATTTCTTTATAATGCCTCTAAAAGTGCCAGTTCAAAAGCTGACAAAAGATGCTACACAATAGTTTACTGGAATTTGTTAGGGAAAACTTTCTAGAACATAATTGAATACTACTATAATAGAATACTTTTGTTCTAAACAAACATCAGTTGGAAGTGCATAGAAGTTACCCCATAATAATTCAAATACCGTATTAGTGTCTCTTTGCTTTGTTAGATTGATAAGCATGAGGACACCCAAATATTAGAGAACATGAACCGTCTCATGAAAGTGATCTTATTAGAATAGAAAAGGCACTGAAGTAGTTTCCAGCTGTTTACAAATGATCTACCAAAAAAGGTAGAAAGTGGTTATGATCTAACACATTCCTCGCACTGTTTTATATTAAGTAAAAGTTTCTGAATTAATGTAATATGTTGACATATATTAAGTGATTCATGTGAACAAGAGGCGTAGCTGTCAACTAAGTGCTGTATTTACTTAGATTTGTGAGCAACCCTGTGAGCTGGTATGAGAGAGAACATATGTTAAGATATAAACACATTGCCCTAGTTGTGGACGTAATTATGTCATCGGTCCAAATTACAAAGGTAGAGAAAGAACAAACCATATCAACACACAGTCTGTAGCAACCGTTGTGGAATCTTCAAATACATCTGGAAAAATACTGAAATCTGAATCATAACTGTGAAGGTAAATAGAAAGAAAGCCCAATCTAGTATTTGACATTTTTAAAAAGGGCTATTGATCACTCATGTCACCTGCTCAGTTGTAAACACAAATGTTGACAGTTGATTCACACAACCAGAAGATTCTGGGTAATCATTTGAAAAGATTCCTGGTTCTTCATAGACCAAAATAATTCATTCCTACACTACATAGATAATCTTTAAGGATAAAGAAATACATCAGCTTCTGTGGTGATGCAATTCTTATCCTGTTTGCTATGAGGTTTATAAAATCATTTGATACCATTAGATACAAAGCATGACAATAGTCCTAAGAAATTGAATTAAGAACACTAATTCATTTCACATATTCCAGCAAGGAATGAAAGGCGGTGTTATTTAAAGTTTAGAAATTAAAGGCTATCATTTCTGTGGCCTAAAAATTGAAGACACTATCATTCTCTGGATTACTCAATTCCCTTGAACATTAAGAATTTAATCGGTCTTCATATTAGGCTTATTCAAATCACCAATATTGAAATTGAATTCTTTGAAGACTTGTATAAGAACAATTCCAATAGATACAGTGGTGAACCCACAAGCCATCCCCAAGAAGTCAACAACACCAACATTACTCCATTCTCTGAACAAAATGGCTGAGGCCAGCAAGACAAGAGTGGTGAATACTACATAATAGATGGCACCAAACACTGAGGAATCAAAACATTCTAGTGCCTTATTGATGTATCTAAACTGAATTATTATACTACACCCCAATACTGCTAACAGAACCAAACAGAGATACAATGCTCTTTGACTTGATGGATTATTGTGAAAGATATCTTGAGCAGCCAGTCCAATTCCTTTTGTACTAGGCACAGTGAAACTTCCTAACAATGAGCAAATACTGATGTAAACCATAATGTTAGTGGGTCCATGGGCTGGTGCAATCCAAAAGATAAGTAGAAGCAGCATGAGAAGCACAATACAGAGGTAACCCACGAATACTGAAAAAAAGAGAGAATATAATAGCATAATTAAGCTCAACCAAATGATATTTCTTGAAAACAATTCTATATTATATGATATATATCCAAAATGTTAGAAATCACAATCCATACTGCACATTGTTTATATAGTGACGTTAACTCTCACTGACTTTAGCTAGATAACTTTCCAAATTGTATTTTGCAATAAACTTCATCATCAACCACCTAGTAGGGCTGTAATACTATTACTATTATCCTTCTCATATTTCCTATTATCTATTTTCTTAGCTTCTTATGGCCATAATTTTGTTGTTTGTATCTCATGATTTATGTTGATTGCTTTTATTTATTATCCTATTATGATTTATGTTGATTATTTAGTATCCTATAACTATCACTGAGTGTTGTATGTTATGATTTATGATTATAGTATTTTATGATTATGATCAAGTTTTATCACTTGTTGCTTGTATGTACACTGAGAGACAAATTCCTTGTGTGTCCAATCACACTTGGACAATAAAGAATTCTATCTATCTTAATGGTTTTTAGATTGCAATGCCCTTTCTCTTTCAGCTGACATGTCAATATACACTAACATGTTTCGAAAGACTACATTTGGAAGTACTGTGAGATTTTCCTCAAATGCTCATTCCTTTTCTTAAGTTCTTTTTTCCCAATCTGAATCAAGCCATGATATATAATCCTAAATTGTGCTCCTGCTTTTCATAGCCTGTTATTTAATTTATCATGGCAAATTATACTTTTGATTCAGAAAAATGTTCTTTTGAAATGCATCTTTCTGTTTATATGTAAATTGAATAGTGCAGAACATATTTAAATTGTCTTCCATGTTATTTATTATTGGCCAGTCAGTCATCAGGCATATTTAAGCAATGTAATTTTGTGATCTTTATCTCCTCCTTTATCTGGAAATTGTTTGAAACCATAAGATCATCACTTTATTTTTTAAATTTCTTCAGGGAGACAAAACTATAGTCCATAGTTAGCATTATCGCTCTGTGATAATGACAAACAGCTTATTAAACATGCCTATTCTTGGAAGCATTCAGTGGTTTGCTCACCACTGAATCAACTATGTTGTATCTTCCCCAATTTGGAGGTACAATTTCCAGAATTTCCAGCTATCATGGTCTTTGGCTAAGAATCTGGGGAGCTGTAATCCCTAACACAATTGGAAGAGGCCAGTGGATTGCTTCCATTTCTGTATAAAGTACACTGAAATAGTTACAAGAAAATACATTGTCCTTTATTTTATGAATTCTAACAATTTTATGTCCAAGGCCATTATTTATTATTTTAATTTCCAGCTTTCCTTTGGCAACAAAAGTTGTTCAGCAGGAAATACAAAGTTAGCCAACATTATATGTTGCAGCAATTTACGCTTCTTTTCATTTTTGTTTTGTGTCTCAGATTACTTGTCAACATGGTTTACCCAAAGAATTAAATACCTGGATTTGTAAGCTTTTCTTCAAGCTCAGCCTGAGTGGTGACACTTTCAGACTTTGGAGAATGAATGATGAGAACAACAGAACCTGCACAACTCAGGAGGCAGCCCAATTTGCCCAAAATGTTCAGTTTTTCTTTCAGTAGATAGGAAGCTAAAATGGACCTTAGAAAGAGAGGGTCAAAGAGAAAAATTGAATCAGGTGTTCTCTGTT
>JANHFK010009726.1:7071-22665 GCA_036250565.1 Sibynophis collaris | reverse complement strand
AAAGCGCCGCTATCTCTGCGATCCTGTGGGCTGAGGTAATTGCGATCAGGAATGCAACTTTAAAGGTAAGTATTCTGAGAGGAACTGAATCTAAAGGTTCAAAAGGCGGTTTGGGGAGAGCTTGTAGAACAAGTGATGAGTCCCAAGAAAGAGTATCTATGCATTGTTGGAGGACGTAACCCCCTTTAAGAAACTACGAACTCTCGGATGTTGGGCGAGAAAAGACTGGCTGCCACAGGGAAGAATCATCGCTAAGGCAGCTATCTGCCATCACAGAGTGTTGGTTGCAAGGTCTTTGTTCAGCCCAGATTGCAAAAAGTCTAAGATTGCTGGGATCGATAGCAGTCCTGCGACACCAATGACAAAAGGCTGCCCATATATTCGAGTCGTGGAAGCGCAACGAGAAGCTTGGATGGTTGCAATGACCTCTCCAGAGAAATAGGCCTTTCTCAGTATTTTCTGCTCAAGTGCCAAGCAGCTAGTTGGAGCCACTGAGGCTCCAGGTGTAATACTGCCCCCTGACGTACGGAAATCTCATGCGAAGGAATCCTCCAAGGTGGAGTGATGGAGAGGTTCATCAGGTCCGCAAACCAGACTCTCCTGGGCCAGTATGGGACCTTGAGAATGACTTCCGCCTCCTCTGACAGAATCTTGTGGATGACCCTTGTGAGAAGCGGAATTGGTAGAAAGGCATATAGAAGACCCCTGGGCCATGGACCTCAGAGACCGTTGATGCCTTCTGCTCCCTGTGTCTGAAAATGGGAGTAAAACCGCAGCAGCTGGGCATTGGACGGAGTTGCAAATAGGTCCACCAGAGGAAGACTGAATTTGTCCACTATTTGGAGGAATAGTGTTGGAGGGAGTTGGCACTCTGCCTGGTCGATGGTGGTGCGACTCAGCCAATCTGCTTGAGTGTTGGCCTTCTCGGACATATGGGCTCCTTTGATGGAAAGCAGATGTTTCTCCGCCCATCTGCCCAGAGCCAATGATTCTTGTAGCAGGGTCTTGGATCTCGTGCCCCCTTGGCGATTCACATGCGCCTTGGCCGTGATGTTGTCTGTCAGCAAGAGAATGTGCTGACCTGTCAATTGTGATTGAAAATGACGGAGCGCTAGATGGACTGTGCGTAGTTCCAGCCAGTTGATGTCCTGCTGGAGATCTTTTGGAGCCCATTGACCTTGAGTCATCTGACCTTGGAAATGCGCACCCCAGCCAAACAGGCTGGCATCCGTGGTTAAAGTCAGTCTGTGAGGTTCGAGAAACGAACACCCTTTTTCTATTGCCTTGGATGTCCACCAGGCTAGGGACCTGATGACTGACACCGAGACCTTGATCCTTCTGCTGGAATTGCTGAATCCGGCCTTCTGACTCAGTAGTAACAACCACTGTAGGGGCCGAGAACGAAGTCTGTCCCAGGGTACTATGGCTAAATAAGAAATCATCCTGCCCAACAATTGGGACAAGAGAGACAGAGGTGCCTTCTTGTGATGGCTTACTTGTCTTACTGCGCTCTTCATGTCTGCAATATGTTCCTGGGAGTGGAATACCTGACCGGAACATGTATTGATTCTGGCTCCCAAGTGAACAATCTCTGTGGCTGGAGTCATATGGCTCTTTGCATGATTCACAGAAAAATCGTGTTCCTGAAGGGTTTGGATAGTGACTTGTAGGTCGAGCCTTGCCTGATGAGGAGACGATGATTGCAGAAGAATATCATTGAGATAGCACTGAATGCGTATTGATTTGGCCCGTACGGATGCTGCTACCATGCCCTGCAACTTTGTAAATGTCCTTAGAGCCAATGAAAGGCCGAACGGAAGAGCACGGTATTGAAAATGCCTCCCCTTGTATGCAAACCTGAGAAAACGCTGGTGAGACGGTCTGATCGGCATATGCAGGTAAGCCTCCTGCAGATTGATTGATGTGAGGAGGTCTCCTGGTCACATGCCGACTAGAATGGATTGTAGCGATTGCATTTTGAATCGCCGATCTTGAATATGCACGTTGAGTTCCTTGAGATTTAATACGGCTCTGCAGCCTCCTGATTTTTTGGGTACCAGAAAAAGAATTGAATAGAAACCGGATCCCCGATGTTGTGGGGGAACTGGTTCTATGGCATGAATGTGGAGCAAATGTTGGATCTCGGCTTCGTCGGATCTATGGAAGTTGGACACTGAATGAAATGTCTTGAAGGTTGAGAGCAAAATTCTAGAGTCAGGCCGAGACCTACCGTCTGTAATGCCCAGGCATCGGTGGTGGTGAGTTTCCAATGACTGGCGAAATCGGAGGCCGCTTGGGGATTTGACGGATGAGTCACTTGGACCGCCAATAGGGCCTAAATCCAGCCCCTCTGAAGGGTCTCCTGCCCTGTTGCTGTCTTGTGCAGTCTCAAAAAACCTGCCTGTCATATTGGTGATCTGTGGGTTGTTGATACTGCCTGTGAAAAGGCATGGTAGTGAAACCTGAGCCATAGGGTCGAAAGGGCTGTCTACGATACTGAAAGTAAGATCTTCTATCTTCTATAAAGGTGAGGGAGACATCTCCTGTTATCTCTGCCGTCCACCAAAAGAGGATCCAGCCCTTCTCCAAATAGATTGTCACCTGTAACTGGAGTGGATGCCAAGCACCATTTAGACTTTACATCAGCTTGCCAATTTCTCAACCACAGGAGCCGCCTGGAAGTTGTGTTAGAAGCCAAGGCTCTAGCTGCAAACTTTGCGGAGTTCAATGTGGCATCCACAGTGTATTCCGCAGCTACAATAATCTTTGCAATGTCCTGTTGTAGTCTAGTGTCCATAGCGGAAATGCGAGACTGTAACTGGCGAAGCCATAAGAGAGACGTTCTGGTGAAAAATGATGCTGCAGTAGAAGAGCGAATTGCCCAAGCTGTTGTCTAATGTGTCTTACGTGCTACGAATTCTGCCCTTTTATCTTCTGGTTTCAGCCCCTCTGATGCATCTAAAGTAGGCATATGGGGGGAGGCCAAGGAGGCCACTGGGGAATCCACTGAGGGTAACTTCAGAAGAGTCTCCAAATGGTCCTCTATAGTGTACAACTTTTTCTCAAGGCCACTTGGGGCCGGTGTACTGCCTGGTTGTTTCCTTTGCCTTTGGAGAACATCCACAAAAAGCTTAGGTGAAGGAACCACCTCCTGTTCAGTAACTGGTTCTGTAAATAATAATGGGTATGGGTGTTGAGGATTTTCAGAAATCACCCTCAGCCCCAGCTGTGGCAACTCCCAGATTGGCTGTGGCTTTAGCCTTGGCTAAATGTTTAAACAAATTAGTGGAGGTAGGCTTATCTGGTAAAGCACTTTCATCCCCAGAAAGATTATATTCCAAAAATTCATCCTCAATGAGGAAAGATTTTTCACTATGCTGAGCTATAGAAGGAGGGTAGGAACCTGATCCCTCTTCCAAAATACTCAAGGGATTGGTATAATGGCCTCTGGATACAGCCTCAGGGGATGTAAATCCAATGCCTTTGTTAAAGCTTAGATATTCCCTTAGATATTGTTTGGTTAATCATATTGCACATTTCCTTAGATAAGGTCATTGCCTGGAGCTCCTCTGGGCAGAGTCCAGCTGCTGTAGGAGTAAAGGTGGCTGAAAGTTGAGAAACCTTACGTGCCATTTCTCTATTCTCAGATTCAGATATGGTGTGTTGTGGATTTATTGGTCCTGAAATGTCTGGCAAAAAAATCATTTCTATAAATGGGTTAGGAGACCAGGCTGGAGTTATAATTGGTGGATGAGGAATAGCTTCCCCTGAAAGGGAAGAACAATCCCCTCTATATCCCTCAATAAATTCAGATTGTTTGGAAACTTTTTTTTGAACTTTATCAAATTGTCTAAAGCTTTATGCCTTCTCCTGGCTTCTTTGTCAGACATAGAGGCTGAAGTCACAGAATGAAACTTAGACCTGGTTGCAGGAGCTCTGCCTGAAGTTTTGGCCTTCTTAGGATCAGGTGCATGAGAGACAGGGGGCCTAGGCCCTAGGGGATAACGAAGCAGAAATTTCTGAATGGGGCCGGTATGGGTCCGCCATTTTGAATTTTCCTTTCTATGCCTTAACAATTTGAATTGAGGGGCAATTAGCCTGAATCTGGGACAACACCCAGTATATAGGTAACTGGAAACAACCATGTATTCCACCCACACCCTCACAGCCAGAAACCAATATAATCAATTAATTCATAGGCGCTAAGCCGCCAGCACAGCTCAAACACCTAAATATAAGTTTTAGTGGGCCTGCAAATACTTTCAGTGCGAAACCAACATCACAGTTCCTCTGCACCAGCAATCAATGTCCGCTAGGGGGAATGGCCTAAACCGACTAAACGATCACTATGCCTCACCCCTGCGACGCGCGGGACCAGCAGCACGATCCCCTCTGCGCACAACAGTAATTTTAAGCAACTCACAGCCAGGAATCTCTGTCTCTTTAAGGAAGGCAAGTTCCGTTCAAAAAGCAGCCGCCAAAGCCATGTTGCAGCTGCAAGCCGCTCTGTGATATTCCTCTTCACCCAGCCGGGCGAAGATAAGAAAGGTTAATTTGGAGGTTTGTTTTTAAAAACAGAAAGTCCAATTATAAAGAATTTAGAGCTGTAAATCTTGGAGAACTATAATTAAGATGTCTCTGTGCCGACTGAGTTAAAAAAACCTAAAGCTTAAAGGGAACACGGAGGGAGGAGGAGGAGGCGTGGATATTTAAATTAACCCAGACTCTAAGCCAATCAGAGAAGATATTACCCATGCATTTGGACTATCTAAGCAGCGCACAGGAAAAGGGAAAAGTTGAGTATCCATAGCTCTGTAACTCAGAAGCAAAGTGCTGTGTCTAGAGCACTCTGATTTTGCTTCTGGTCCCTTGTTTTGAAACCTTGATAAACTAGAGGGACAATGGGGAAAGGAAAATGTTAGGACACTGCACTTTACATGTGAGCAACATCAAGATTGATATCAGTTGAATTAAGATGGAACACTTTCTGGGCTATGAGTTCAGGCATGCAAATAGCATGGATTTAGGGTATTTTGCACAAGTCTCATCATGATGCACATGACATACAGCATTTTATTCCTGCCATCTGTGCAATGATGTCATAATGTATTGACATCATGTGCCATTCCGCAGATGCCAATGGCTACTGTTTTCATCTTTCCATAAAATCACATTGACTATTCTTAGACCTCACTAATTCGTTTTCTTTGGATATATATTTCCATTTTATAGTTTATAGTTATGGATGCAAATGTGATACCTTCTCCTGATAAATGATCCTGAACACTGGCAGTGTAGACAATATTGAACTAAAATGAGTCCTACTCTGCATTGGTATAAAATATTTTGATATATTCTCAATACGTTTTATGCTAGCTGAAGGTTTCATTTCCTAGCAGGAAGGAAATGGAAGGTTCCATTTCCATTTCATTATTTCAGCGTTTTCCAAGCTGATGCTTTCCAGTGTTGAATTACACTTTTTGGGCACTCCAAGCCTGCAAGGCAACCCTTATTGAAAAATTTGAAATTACAATATATCTGTAGGTCAACAAATTGATCTATGTTTACATAGGATTATAATATCATCAACCAAACAAAAGAATTACAAGCAATCTAAATTGTTACACCCATCATGTTTAGGTTTTTTATTGCTGCTGTTGTCGTTTTCACAAATTCATTTCCAGATGACAGCATTTAAATAAACTTGGCTAATTTTTAAAAAGATCGCAGAAATAGTCTTGATTAGTACTTCCATGGGATAAACCACAAAGTCTCAAGGCTGATAATTAGACCAGAAGTCAAAATGGTATTTTTAAAAAAAAGCACTGGAAAATCAGTTCTGATATTGCTGCTTAATAAACTACATGGACAAGTTCATAAAAGAAGTTGAGCTTAACTTCAGTGAAACAACTTTTTTTATTCAGAAAATGTGACTGCAAAGCTGTAACTGTTAAGAAAAATAATATTTGCATTGCCCATACATTTTTGTCTCTAACAAGATGATTTTAAGTACATTCTGATTCAACTTTCTCCAGTCTGGTTCCTCCGGATGTGTTTTTGATATGAATTATTTCCAGTAATTATCACCCAATATAGCTGGATGGCAAATCATATAGATTTTGACTTTCCCCATAGATATTCTGAATAAAAACAATTTTATATTTAAATTATGTTGCCTGAGAGGGATATACAGTTTAGCCAAAGCTGCCATATCCTCTTTGTGAAATGAAGAATATGCTGCTAGCAAGAAAAGTATTAAAAATATCAATGAAACAGTATCCTTATATCAAAATATGCTAGACTGAGCATGTCAGCAGTTTTCCTTTAGACAGATATATTGGGTCAGAGTTATAATCATCACTGCTGATCATATGCATAAGAATTGTTATCTAACACATCTGGATAGACCAGTACAATTATTCAGTATGGTTTTAAGATGTAAAATTGTTCAAATATAGAAGATATACTTACTTGCAATAGTACCTGACCACCACACTATATCAGTTAAATATGAAGTCCCTGGATAGGTGAAAAATCAAAAATTGGATCATCAGATTAAATACTATATATTTTATAGGTACAATTTTCTAGAACTTCAATAACTTGTTAACTTTACCACTATACCGCCTTACAGAATTATTTAACTAGAGTTCATGAACCAATGCAAATCTTGTATAACCATGAGTGTAACCATAATCAGTATTACTTTTTATAGTTTGCTTCTAGTGAAGATAACCAGTCATGTCTCTGGTGTGGTTATTAATAATTCAACTCTTAAGAAAATAGATATACACATGGTTCACCCTTGCCCTAAATCAAATGATTGGGATTAAAATATTTTCAAAACCACAAAATAGTTTTTAAAATTGAGTGTCACTATTGAGGCTCACAAATGAGACATATATTTACCTATGCCTTCAATGTTTATGCAAAAGCTGAATTTGAACTGTTTAAAAATGCATAGATATTCTGTTTCTTGTAGAATGTAACATAACCATTACACCTATTTCTAAGATTTGAAATATTTTTTGTAATCTCGTAGGCCTTTTCAAGAGGTAATCTGTTCTCATCTTCTACAGAAATAAATAAAACCGATAATGGAGATGAAGCTTCTACAATCACATTTGCCTAACTGCTATTTTGTGCCTCAATCTACTATTGTACAGAAAATACTGGAAGGTATTTTGGAATGCACATACAATTATTGCCTATTTAGTACTACCTAATCAGAACCCAACTTTCATCTTTTATCCAAAATTTGCACTGTTTAGGATTTCAGTATTTTAGCAGTAAAAATAGCAGATTGTAAGTATTCAATAAGGAAAAGCATGAAGCCCAATGTGAATGTGAATTAATGTGGATAGCTGAAAGTCTACAGAGATTCTCAGTCATTCAGGTCATGGTTGTCTCAAATTTACTTTTTCCAAAGGCAACTGGATTATGGGTTTTTTTTTCTCTTGAAGAAGATGTTTCGCTTCTCATCCAAGAAGCTTCATCAGTTCTGGCTGCATGAATGTGAATGGTTAACCCTTCTTTGTAAAATTAACGTTATTAATGTTAGTCTAATCTGTTTTCCCCCTCTATCAAGTCAATAGGACAAGAAATCATCCAATCGATGGAGTTAAAACATACAGTAGAATGTATTTGTTCACTTATTGGATGATTAACCTGAATAATGTATTACATAGATTTCCATTGACTTGACTGGGTTTAAAAAAAACAAGACCTGTATGGAGAATAGATCTATTAAGTCTTGAGGACTCAATGTTTATTATGGGTTTGAGGAACTCTGCCTCTCTGCATTCCAAATGCAAGGTAATAACAGTGAGAGAGTGGGTGTTTCCATGTTCTGCTTACAAAGTCCAGAGGAACCTGATTGGCCATTATGATAAACAAAATGCTGGGTTAAATTTCTTAGGTTCTTTCTAGTCTCCGAATTATATTTCTTTTTGTTAAAAAGCCTGATAAAAACTGATGCATATCATTTATTACTTTCAGAACCTTTAAAAGAAAACAAAAACAATGACAAGTGAACCAAATAAGCTCATTAAAAACCCAGTCTTACTTTTTTTGTTTCAAATTGTTTACACAGAGCAAAAGTGGAACATGAATTTATGACAAGTGACTGGAAAATGCAAACTAGACATGCTAGACGAGTACAAAATACTGTCAGCTGGTCAGAATGCGCTCCAAATAATTAGCTGCTTGTACAAATCAAGTAAAATAAATTCCTGAAGCAAGAAAACAAAGAGATCTTTTCTTTTACAAACAGTACATAGTTTTCTATTTTTCAATTGCTATGTGATATTTCTATGCTAATTGAGTTATTCCTATATCTCAATTATGACAGGGGGAGATTTTCAGGATAAAATTTGAAAACAAATCAATTACATCATCAAATTGCCCAGTGTGTTTAATACTGTATCTGTATATAATGCCATTAATTAATTTTGTGGAAATAACACACACATCAGCAAGAGTTAACAAAGCAGTGACAACAGAGATGCTGCTACATATGTGGTTATAATTTGACATTGCTCTTCTATCCCATCTCACTTCCTGGAAGAGTCATATAATTGCTTAGCTGCAAGATAACCACTAAGCTAGGTTTAGATTGCATGCTGGATGTGGTTAAAAGTTGTTTAGATCACATAACTAGTGGCTAAGACTCTTTGTTGACTACAATTTAATCTATAGTTTATGAGAAGTCAGTAATCAAACCAAACCATGGCTTCAAATGTTATGTCAATCAAGTCAGTATATAAGGTTTATTTTTGAGAACTTAAAAATTACTATGTAAAATGTTATAACTTCCCCTGCCAATACATAATCAAGGTCCTGTATATGTAGGATATCAAGAGTACACAAGCCACCATGTAGTCCATGTGGGAGGCATAGATTAAGTAGAGTGTATTACACCATGTTCTTGTCCATACAAAGTGGATAATATTTCTCACTTTAATTACTCTTTAATTCCATAATTCTTCCCAGGAGCATAAATCTACTGTAAGGTAGAATAAATCTATTGTAGATTGGTACCCGGATTTTCCAGTTCCTAATACAATAAATACCTAAATATACATTCCTACTACATTGGAACACGAATAATCGGTTCAGTGGGTTTCCAACTACATTTCTCAAGTAATGCAATGCAAAAAAGTCTGTATTCGCAAGCAAATTAATTTATATTTGCAGTTTCTTCTGCAAGCATAGGAATAGTTCTATACTAGTTCTCACTTTCTCCAGAATGGAACAAGTACGTTGCATATTGATTATTTGCTAAGTCTACCAGTAATTACAACTGGTAAGGCAGTTGAATTAATTATATGAATTAATGATTACTTGACAAAAATTATTAAGATACTTAAGTTACCTTGAATACAGATAGTCCTTAATTTATGACCACAAAGGGGCCCAAAATTATTGTTAAGTGAGAAATTTGTTAAGTGAGTTTTGCCCCATATTACAACTTCTTTTGCTACATTTGTTAAGTGAATCACTGAAGTTGTTAAATTAGTAACATGGTTGTTAAGTGAATCTAGTTTCCCATTGACTTTGCTTGTCAGAAGGTCACAAAAAGGAGCACATGACCTTGGGACACTACAACGGTCATAAATATGAGTCAGTTGTCAAGCATCCGAATGTGAATCATGTGCCCATGGGAATGCTCATGTGCCCATGGGGTCTTAAGTGTGAAAATAGTTGTAAGTCCCTTTTTTCAGTGCCATTGTAACTTTGAAGAGTCACTAAATGAACTGTTGTAAATTGAGGACTATCTGTACAAGTTACTCTCTAATTTGAAAAGAAACCTGTAAAAATAAATTAATATTTACTTTGATGTTTGAATATTTCATTTAATGAATTCAAACAATCAAATAGCTGGATTTTAGAGATTAATATTTTGGTATTGTATCTATCTAGGTAGAGCCAATAGGGGGATTACAGAAATATCCAATACTGTAGAGTTTACTATAGAATAAAACTGCTCTGGAATGCAGAGCTTAATGGCCTTGTAACAGAATTGGGAGCAGATTAAAATACAAGTATTCCCCCAAAGACCAGTTTGGTATGCAAGAGCTTACATTAGAAATGTCAGTATCACCTTTCTGCCTGTATCAGATTTCAGAATATAGCTGCTCTTAATTTTAGGCATTCCTGCAAGAATATATAGTCCTTTCTCAGTGAATGTGCTTCCTGTAAAAAACGGTCCATTAACAGAAATACAGTTAAATGTGAATTTGGGAGCCTGCATGTTTGCTATATTGAAGATACAAAACGATCATTATCAAAGATCGAAGAACAATGCAAACGGCTATAGCCCTTTGGAAGTAATGGATAAATGCGGTGTATTTTGCTAATACAAAGTCCTCTATGTGCCACTTAGCAAACCATTTCTGAAACTATGATCAGATCTACATAATGCATTAGGATATGGTATATCATCCTTGTTGTCTATTGCTTTATAAGAATCCAGATTATAAATGTAGTTTAAATTACAGGAAGACAGAATCCAGGTAAATGTCTTCATAGTATGTGCAATGTGAAAGTGGAATCAATTATTCTAGAGCAGCAGTGGGTCTCCATTGGATGTATTCACACAGAAGCAGGGTAACCTTCTGCCTAGCATGTTTTCTTTTGGATTCCTGAATGGATTAGATCTGACATTCTAAATCAATGTTTTTCAAGCTGGCAATTTTAAAATATGTGGACTTCAACTGCCAGAATTCCCCAGCCAGCATGGTTGAGTGCTATTGCTATTGGGGAATTCTGGGAGTTGAAGTCAGTCTTAAAAGTTGCCTAGTTTGAGAAACACTAGTGTAAATGGTCTTGTCCAAACTCAGTGATTCTATAAGAAACCCTTCGGTGTTCATTTCTTTTTTAAAAAAAAAACACCTTAAATTCAGATTATAAATGCAAAGTACAAATTTAAACTGAGTCTGTAATATGCTAAAGCATCTGCTGGAATAAGGGACAAATCACATTTGAAATCTTGAAACGGCTGGCTGAATTCCTGCTGTCCCCTGATATGGGAGATTTTATTTAAGCATTCATGGCTCAGTTATAATCCTTTTGCAAATCAAATGCCTACGACTCATCATGCAGGTATAAAAGCACTGACTTTTGAAAAAGTACAGCTATCATTACAAACTTGAAGAAGAAAACAATAAAGGAGGGGGAGTGGCTGGATTGGAGAGCTGAAGGGGTTAGCCTTCCTGGTGGTTGTGCCCCTGACCCAACCCGGAGAAGGAATGCAAGGTGTATTCTCAAGGGCCACGCTAAATACTTAGGACTGATACTTCCTAAAGCCAAAGATAATGCCTTGGAAGGAAGCAATCTGTTTTAAAAAGCAGGCTTCCCCAATTTAGCGCCAGGACTGGGAATTCTGGGGGTTGTAGTCCGACACCTCTGGAGTCACTGTGTTGATCAGGGAACGGCAGTCGCGAGGCCTGGGTTTGCTAAATATTTGGATGGATCGCTCCCGGAGGGTGACCTCCGTGCCGGGGAAGCAGGGGCTCCGAGAAAGGCGGCGTACGAAAGCCGGGGTGGGCTCGGTCAAGTGGGAGGAATTCACGCAGGGGATGCTAGCTGTTGCAAAGACCCCAGAGCGTTTCTGCTGCAACCCGAAGCATAGAAAGGGACAGGGACCAAGGGGGGGGGGGGCGCCTACCTCGTCCTCTTGCCCGCACGATTCCTTTTTTCTGCAGCACGAACGTGGAGCCATTGACCAGGCTGGACACCACAGCCACGCTCAAGCCCAGAGAGACCGCAGCGGGACCGGGATTCGGCGAGCCCCCGTCTCCTGGAGCCGCTGCTGCGCCGACAGCCATCCTCATGCCCGGGCGGCGGTGCCAGCACCAAGGACGCCCAGCTGCTCGGCCAGCCTCTTTCTTTCTCCTCTTTCTCCTAAGCCGGCCAGCAACCAGCAGCCGCTTTGCGGGATCCGCCCTGAACCACAAACTCCTCCCACAGCGCTGCTTGCTGTTGCTGCTGCTGCTGTTGCTGCGATCTCAGCGCCCTCTGGCACCAGCAGTCCCCTCAATAAAACCGAGGGGGGTCTCTGCCCTGACAGCCAAGGGAAGTGGGTGGAGAAGCGAGTGCGGGCAGAGGACCCAGGCTCTGCTCTCGGCAGCCCCTCGCAAGAACAGGCGGCTCGGAAAACGGCGCGACGATGCGAGTGAGTAAGTAGCCCGCACTCTGCACCATGACATCATGGCCTTGCACCATGACGTCATGCTCATGCAGGCCGGTGGCGTCAATCAGAACACAGAGCTTCGATCAATATTGTTACGGGGCTGGAACCGTTGCTCTTTTAGCGCTGAGGTGTCTCCGCCAAGCAATCCTCGCACGCAGATTACGGGGGACCTTGATGATTGAAATGCTCAATTCTATCCAGGCTTTTCTCCTCCCAGACAAGCAGGTCCCGTGAAAACGAGGCTTCCTTCCAGGAAACAGTTTTAACGATTGTAGAAAAAGAACGAACGGAGTTCATAAACTCGTTAAGGCAAAAGAACCTTATTCCGCTTCAGCTTCAAATCACAAGGTCACAAAAGTTTTCCCTGAGCCGGTGAGGAGAAAATATTCCCGGGAATCAACGCATCGTCTTGCCTAACATTTGTTCTACTGATCTTAAATATGCATACATAAATAGCAAAGGCCAATGGATACAATGGTTTGGTTTTGTTCGTCTGATGATCTGATTATTGTTATCTGGTGATCTGAGATTTTTATTAGAAGAATGAGATTCCACACACCACCTACCAACCTTCACCAGGGCTATCAGCAGATTTTTCTTGAACTTTGGGGAAAGGAGAGAGAGAGAGAGAGATAACACACCCATTTTCTTTCATTTATCCTCAAGTAGTGATTTAAGTGTTTATAAAATCTGAAGTTGAAAATATTTAAAAATAAATAAATAAATTGTTATTTATTGTTTACATAACTAAAAATCCACATCTGAGCAATTTCTGCATTAAACCAATTCAAAAGATGCATGAATTTACTCTTGTTCACCTCTGATCTGACGTAATCCAATGTGCAGTACACACAAAATATTTCTATCGACAATGCAATATAAATGACTCTTAAATTATAAGGAAATCCCAATCTCTTAATACGTCATGTATATAATCTACTCTTCAGAATTCTCTTAGGACCTGGACCTGGCCCAGCCTTGTCTAGGGGTGTTATGCAGTCTTTTTGAATGTCGTTGTTGTTTTGTCCATGGGGTATGTTTTTAACAGGGTTTTTAATTATGTATTTCATGCATTGTAAACCACCCACAGTCTTTACAGAGTTGAGCAATCTTAAAACTCCAATCAATTTAATCACCTCTGTGCCCACTGTAACAAATCATCAATATAGCATCTCTGACTAATAACCATATGAGCCTTAATTTAAATAACTCCAACAAAGGAGAGTCCAGTATCTTAACTTGAATGAAATGAATAGTTTCATCTAGAAAGAAACATTTTATGCTCTTATAATGTCCAGACAAAGAGATGTATTTTGAACCATTTAGTTTAGATGAAAGTATTTAAACTAGAACTATAGGAAATACCTCTTAATCGGCAAAAAACAAAAACCCAAATATCTTTATACACTATTATTCTTTGTTCATGTGATTAGCACCCAACTTTTATACTCATTCTATTCTATTCTATTCTCTTTCCCTTTTTGTTTTATTTTTATTATATCAAACAAATTAACAGAAGGAAAAATTATATATGCAACATAATTATCAACATACTATGATCTGCAAATCAGTAATCATAAATAAATGAAGTAAGCCAGCCTGCCTGGGAAATTATGTTATAAAAAGAATGCTACCAGCACCCATCAAATTGGACCATATTACTCAAATATCTATGCCGTTCCCTCTTCATGGGGGGAAAATGTACTGAGTTGTGAAAAAGCCCACATTGTGCAGTGCCTTGTAAACTAAGAAATGAAAACATTCATCACCCAATGAAGTGATAAAAATGGGGTTTCAACAAAAAGGCATAATATGTTTTCTGGTTATCTCTTTATTGGGAAAGGAAATGCCATTCCCTGGATTAAATTTTCATTTGGGCAATAGATGATAACATACATGTATGTTGGGGCATGCACCCCCACACAGGTATTTTGTTTAATTTCATTACTCAGACTAAAAAGAGAAGTTATTCAAAGGTCTTTTGAGATGTCCATTCTAGATTCTGGGCTGCGTAAATTGCATAATATGTACTTCTGCAAGAAACAATTGATTATTCTTCTGCCATCTGAACAGAACAGAATTCTTCCAGGAAAAATTAAGACTTTCCATTTACTATGGCAGACTCTTGTCCTACAATACCTATTTTTGTCCTTGGCCCATAGAACATTATCCTCATATCTTCTTCCTAAACAGTTTTAATATGAGTCCGAAATGTATCTTGCTTGAATTCATTAAAGTGCCTGGAGAATAATGCCTCCATCTTTGGTTATTTATGGATTCTTTATTTAATTGAATCCTTTTATTGGTATTTTAGTAGGGGATGGGGTTACATGTTTAATTGGCTTCACTGATTCAATTATTGTAAAATGGTTAGCTTAATTAGCTGGCAATCTTTGTTTTTAGAATTTCATTGTATGACCATTTGAATTATGGGCTGCCTTCAATATTTTGATGTTTTGCTTATTCTAAATTGGTTGTTTGCTCTATGCCTTGTTTAAACGTGTACCATAAGGAGGAAATGGGCTTTTCCTGCTTATTTGTCAGCGTTTGTGGATTCAGGCATTTCCCAATCCACTAAATTCCCTGCCACTTGGTCAGCTTCTGTTATCCAAGTATACAGAACCTATTCAGACTACAGTCATTGACATCTGTAACCTCCTCCTCTGTGGGGCTATTTACAGAATAACAAAGTTGGAAGGGACCTTGTAGGTCAGGACTATCAAACTCCTGGCCCACAGGCTGAATGCATTACATGCTGGTCTCGCCCACGGCCAGTTTAGCGAAGGGGGGAAAATTCCAATATGTCATGTGATGATGCCATGATGACACAAGTTTGACATCCCTGATGTAGGTCATCTAGTTCATCCCCTTGCTCAAGCAGGAGATCCTATACAATTTGCTGTCCAGTCTCTTCTTGAAAGCTTCCAGTGATGAAGCACCCACACTTCTGAAGGCAAGCTATTCCATTGGTTAATTGTTCTCACTGTTAGAAAATTTATCCTTATTTCTACATTGAATCTCTCCTTGATAAGCTTCCAATCATTGTTCCTTGTTTGGTCTTCGGGTGCTTTGGAAAAATAGATTGACCCCTTCCTCTGTGTGACGGCTCCTCAAATATGGGAACACTGCTATCATGTCACCCTTGGTCATTCTCTTCAGTAGATTAGTCATGCCCATTCTTGCAACCGTTCTTCATATGTTTTGGCCTCCAGCCTCCTAATCATCTTTGTTGCTCTTCACTGAACTCTTTGTAGAGTCTCAACATCTTTTTTATGGTGTGGTGACCAAAACTGAATGCAGTATTCTAAGTGTCAACTTACTAAGGCTTTATAGAGTGGTATTAGTACCTCACATGATCTGGATTTAATCCCTCTGTTAATGCAATTTAGGATTGCGTTGAC
>JANHFK010009725.1:13085-27017 GCA_036250565.1 Sibynophis collaris | reverse complement strand
ACCTGTGGCCTTCTTCTAGAACCCTCTGCACAAGCAGGAGACCCTATATCAGTGATGGCTAATCTTTTTGGTGGGGAGGGGGTCACATGTGCATGCCCACACCCATAATTCAATGTGCCCGGTGCAGGCACATGTGGCCCATTGTGCTCCCCCTGCTTTTGGCAAGTGATGGCCCAGTGGGCCCAGCAGGCCCATTTTTCACCCTCCCCAGAGGCTTTCTAGGAGTCTGGGGAGGACGAAAACATCCTTCCCCACCCCCCCAGAGGCCTTCGGTGGGCCAGAAACAGCCCGTTTCCTGACTTCCGGTAGGCCGAGAAGGCCTGAAAATCAGCTGGCCCGTCTGTGCATGTGCGCTGGACCTAAGCTAAGGCAATGCTTGGGTGCCCACAGATATGAGAAGGGTTCAAACCCTTTTTTCTAAAATTCAAACGTTATTCTATTTCATGTATACAAGAACAACATGAGCAGTAATGGGTGTATCAACAGAAAAGAATATTTGTAGCTCAGGATTGTGGTGTAATGGGTGTGTTGCCTAACATTGACATGTCCTCACAGCTTTCAAGCCGCTCTGGTTACCAGTCTGCTTCCGGCTGCAATACAAGATGATAATTATCAAGCCCTTGGTGACAGCCCCGGCTACTTGAGTGACCTCTGGCCTCCAAATGTTTCTGCCTATCTAGTGAGGTCAGGCAGAATGGGCATGCTCCAGGTCCTGTCAATTAAACAGTGTCACCTGGCAGATCCCAAGAAGTCTGCCTTCTCAGTTGCAATGCCTGCCTTCTGGAATGACATCCCCCAGAGACTCATATGGCTCTTCCTTTAATGGCATTCAGAAAATCATTAAAAATTTGGTTCATCTCTGAAGCCTTGGGATAGGGTGACTGCAGATTCCCATGGGGTTTTGTTTTTCTTTTAGGGTCTTTCAGTCAGTTGGGGGGGGGGTGTTTCTCCCCTATCTGTGCAGTTTTTTCTTATTAATTGTAAACTACCCAGAATCATTATCAAGTCAGGCAGCCTCAAAATTTAATTAAAATAAATAAGACATAGAGCACATATGTGATTGATAAGCTCCCTTAATGTAAGCCAGCCCCTCCGGGTCACTATTCTGGTTCTCTGAAAAGTACTTAACTCCTTTTGGTTTTTATTTTCATTACTATATACTGGCTATTTAGCAATTTTTTTTTTAAAAAAAAGAAAATATACCAGTGAGCAAACTGACAGAACATTAGTTCTGATCCTCAATAGGTATCACAAAGGACATTTTCCAAATTGTATGTCTAAATCCAGGCGATCGTAGTAAATACATCTAACATTAGCATATTCTCCTGCCAAAGTTAGATGTATCTATTAACAGGGAACGAAACTCTTAACTATTTACCACCCCATTATTCTCTTTCCCTACAGACATATGCAAACTGTTTACCATATTAGTAAACTGATTTATGAGTTCTGTTGAAAGGTATTTTAATTATAGCTTTTCATTCTCTTTGGAAATGGAGACCTTAGGGGGAAAAGGGCTTTGAAGTTTTAAAGGAAGTTGCTGATATTCAGAGCAAAGGAAGGCCCCTCTCTAGCTACCTGCTGAGAGATGTTTTACACCTACAAGAAAACTAAACCTAGACTGGTCATAGCTACTAGCCATTAAAAAAGGAGGGGGAATCTACTCATGTACAGAAGCTGAATCTCAAAAGTCAGACTGAAAAGGATGTAATATTTTTCTGGACATCACACAAATTAACTTAGTAGTAGTAGTAGTAGAAGAAGAAGTACATATTGTAACTGGAGGGGCAGAACTGAATTAGATTGGGAAAATGTGACTGCTCTTCCCCCACTGATATATAAAATCCTTCTTCCTATTTCAAATGACTTGGGAGATCCAGTCATAGATAAACTATGATAATATGCATTCTATCCTAAAATACATTTACAATAAGAAAACAACAGGTAGTCCTTGACTTACAACCACAATTGAGCCCCAAATTTCTGTTGCTCGGTGAGACAGGTGTTGGGTGAGGGTGCCTCATTTGAAGACCTTTCTTACCTCAGTTGTTAAGTGAATCACTGCAATTGTTAAATTAGTAACACAGTTGTTAAGTGAATCTGGCTTCCCCGTTGACTTTGCTTGTGACTTTAATCGTCACAAAAGATGATTACATGACCCCAGGACATTGTAGCTGTCATAAATATGAATCAGTTGCCAAGAGTCTGGAATTTTGATCACGTGACCATGAGGATCCTGCAATGGTCGTAAGTGTGAAAAACGGTCATAAGTTACTTTTCCCAGTGCCGTTGTAACTTTGAACAGTCACTAAACAAACTGTTGTAAGTTGAGGACTACCTCCACCATTAGATTGTTATCCATATAAGAAAGTTTCTGTTGTATCTCTGTCTACTGAATGCATATTTATCAGGACAAAATAAAAGTGACTTCTAGTTTTCCAGACATGACATGAATCCACTGAAGAGGTTTCTTTAGTAGACTTTGTGGCATTCTGATCCAGCAAAAGAGCTTTTCTGCTCACAGAAGACATGGCGGTCCACTACCATATTCCTTCAGCAGAAGAAAATCTTCCTAACTAACCATTCATAAAGCACTGGACATGTCAGTCTATCATTAAGCCAAAGGCAGATGGCAAGCATTACTAGAGTTGCACTTGCTCTTATTTGATACTTGAAATGCCTTGGCCCTTACTTCTATTTTTGGGAGCCCATCTTCAATTTCCACACCAAGAAGCAACTAGCATTGTCTTCTGTAAGTGGAACTCAACGTATTATGGAAAATAGCCAGCATGAATATTAGTATAGTGAAGAAGTGCAAGGCTGAGTTGTTAAACCTTTTCACAAACAAAATAGTAGCTGGTAAACCCAGGGAAAATCAGATGCAGCAAAGCTCAGATTAATATACCCTTTCTGCCTTGCCCATAAGCTGTTTCCTAAAATACTAAGTCTTCCTAAAAACACAAAGGTCTTACACAAGGGGAAAAAGGGGGGAAAGACTTAAAAAGACCAATGTATCAAAATGTTTAACTCCCCACTGAAAGATCAGATAGCAGCAAGGATGGAACTTGATGCCAGATCTGTTAAAATATTCATAGTTCACCCTCTTATCAGTGAATCTCAGGGCACAATAAAAATCAGTAAAACAATAAAAACACAACAGTAACAATAAAACCAACTACTTTCATATTAACTGCCTTGCTGGTATGTTCTTTTTCATTTTAAGTGTCATTCAACTAAATTCTCCACTTTATACTGTTTTAGTGCATTGCTTTGGGCTCCCTCGAGAAGAAAAGCAGGGCACAAATAGAATTATTGAAATAAACAAATGTTAAAATGCTTAAAGTTAAGGCCATTAAAGTAATTACCTCATGATTCAATATATATATATATATATCATGGTGAGCTATGACCACTAAAACATATGCACACTCTCTACTTTGGGTAAATCACTCCATCTTTCCTTTGAGCTATAGTAAAATCATCAGTCTTAGTCTGGCCTTAGGAAATCATGCATTTCATAGTCCAAGAATCCTAATTAAAGCAGTTCCCTCCCTCTTTCCCTCCCTCCCTCGTCTTCTTTTCATCCTCTGTTCTCAAATAATGTATTTTTCCAGTAGTGGGGTGTACAGAACAGCCCTCTTGGCTGATTTTAATATTAAAACAGGAATATATTGGGAAACATCCTCTCACAAATGAGATCCTAATGCATTTAAGGGAGACTCGGGTATTTAGGAATGGGAGAAAGCAAAATCCAGGCCTGCAATGGTTTTAAAAAGCACAGGAAAATTCTTAACAAAAATTATCTCCCATCCGTGGGAACATTTCCGTCTCCATATATTGTTTACCTTGTTTAAAGATTAATGTCTGCACTGGTACTACACACCATAGAGATCATCCAACTAAAGCAAAATCTGTTTTACCGTAAGATTATTGGCAGACATTTCCATAGAATTTACCCTTTTTCCATTCTGTGAAACTGTACAGTTAAGAAAGAATAGAGATTATCCAGCCGAGTCCTCCAAATAGCTAAGAATTATTGTAATCTGCTATTCCACTGCAAAATGCAGTTGGGGAACGCTCTCTAATTCTAACTCCTTAAACTGGGGGGATCCCAGTTGAATGGAGAACCAGTGGACTAAAGGGAAAGATCCACAAACTTAGGGGAGGCTTGAGGCTATTTTGATTGGCGGTGGGACAGACCCAGAGACAAAATAGAATGAAATATAGTGGCTGGAATCCAGAAGCACTTTCGGCTGCATCAATTACACAATGTAATCCTATCTGTAACATTTTTTTTTAAATCTACAAAGAAGATTAAATGTCTGAGAGACAAATTCTCATCTTCTTTCTGGCATGCTAGTTTTCAATATGCAAAAAATGTCTTTTGTCTGGAGGAGATTTTAGTTAGATAGGCTCATGAGGTGTTCTACTTACTCGGGGGAACTAAACCTCAGTTTATAGGGCTGTTTATAAAAAGAAGCTAAAATATGCAACATCAATATAACCCCTGGCGTTGTCCAGGGGGAGTATCCCCCTTTCCCAAAGCAGCCAAGCATATGCCTCTGGAACATAAAGATAGCATGTGAGGATATGCAAAATGATCCCTATTTTCCAGGAGTATTACTTCCTCAATAAGTTGTAAAATCCCTTTAAAATAATCACCTTTTGTTTTTGTTCTGTAATAATAAAATAACGAGAGGCAAGGGCCCTTTCTCCAGCTGTTCCAACCCTCTATCCTGCACCTTTGCTCCCATGGAGGCCCCAGCTGTATAGGGTGATTACTTTTATTTTCCCACTTGGTGCAACAAAAACACCTGGATAATGGATGGGCGTAAAGGAAACACAAGTTACTGTTAGAAACATCAAATGTGACTTTAAACATTCAGCCAGCCCTGTTAAAGACATTTTATTGCCTTGTGACAATCCTTGCCCCCATCATCCCTGGATAATCTTCCCACCACCACCAGGAATTCTTCACCTTAACAGCCTGACTTCCATATAAAACCTTATATGGAAGTGACACCCTCCAGTTTTACACAAGGAAGACATTAAAATCTGCAACAAACGCTACCAAAGGTGCTATAAGAAAGAGGAGGGGGCTGGGGAAAAGAGGAAGCCAGTGTAGAAGAAGAAGAAAAGAATAAAAAGGAAAACCTAAACATATTGTCGGGGAATACTTCTGCACTTAACTCTGCTTTTAAAACTATGAAAGGATTTCTCTCTTATGCTGTTACTGAAAGTACATCCCATAGGATGCAGTGAACTTTCGGCCTGCTATTTTAACAATTCTAACAGAATTTTCATCTGTCCTTATACAGTATCTGGAGCTCATCAATGGTGTTCGCTTGAAGTTGCAGATAGATATGATAGAAAAATACAGGATAGACATGATCCTCTGAGATCTACCACTGGGGTACATTCCTTCCTGTTTGTATCAGTAAACAGAAATCCATATGACTGATATATGAGGATTGCTACATCTCTATAGGAGAGTTTTCGGTCATATTTAAGTGAAGAAATGGATAGTTTATCTGTGGCTTTGGCAGAGGAATGTAATAATCAATAAGGGTAAGCGCAAGAGATTGGTTATAATGACTTGCCTCCATTAGTTGTGAATGCCCCAACACTAGTGGTTTTTAAGAAAAGACTGGACCACCAATTGTCTGAAATGGTAAAGGGCTTACTGCCTGAACAGAGAGTTGGACTAGGAGACCTCGAAGGTCCCTTCCAATTCTGTTATTCTGTACAACACAACTAGGCTTTCTGCTTTCATTTTTCCCTGCTGCATTTTTCCTGGTTACTTGACTTGTGAGTAAAGAAGCAAACATCTGGCCAACCATTATATAACAGTGAATTTTTGTCTTACAAGTAAATGAAGTCCGATAGCCTTCTACGGCACACACACCTAGTAAAACATAATGTTATCACTTGTGATTATTAGTGATCAGTTACAACATGATGATCCCTTTACATTTCTAATAACCTCCAAACACCCCATGGTGGGAAATTATGAATGATAGTTGACTCTATAAGTATTCACTTCTGTTGGGGGAGGGGGGGACCTGACACATAGGCCGGCAGTTCCCATTCATAACAGCTTCATTAGGTCCTGGCTGTTGCCTGAGCATCTCAGATGCCATTGACTGCAAGAGATCAAAACATATACAGGTGACAGCCCTACCCTACCTTAAGACATCTGCATGTGGCACTCAAATTTCCTTTGGGAAGAAGTTACAAATACTAATTTGGAAACAGTCATTCCTTTTCATCCATGAAAAGACCAGACCACGGTATGACTCTGGAGAAAGCATGAAAAATAATATTTGTTGTTGTTAGTTGCGCAGTCGTCCCATCGACCCATCGCGACCCCATGAACAATGTTCCTCCAGGCCTTCCTGTCCTCTAGCATCCTCTGGAGTACATTTAAGCTCACGCCGACTGCTTCAGTGACTCCATCCAGCCACGTTATTCTCTGTTGTCCCCTTCTTCTTTTGCCCTCAATCTTCCCCAGCATTAGGTTCTTCTCCAATGTTTCATCTTCAGGATCTGGCCTGTTAAAGAGCAGTCATGGTTGATCACCTCTAGGACTGACCGGTTTGACCGCCTTGCAGTCCAAGGGACTTGCAGGAATCTTCTCCAGCACCATTGTTCAAAGGCCTCAATTCTTTGACGCTCAGCCTTTCTTATGGTCCAACTTTCACAGCCATACATAGCAACTGGGAAAACCATAGCCTTAACTATACGCACTTTTGTTGGCAGGGTAATGCCTCTGATTTTTAGTATGCTGTCTAGATTTGCCATAACTTTCCTCCCCAGGAGCAAGCGACTTTTAATTTCTTGACTGCAGTCCCCATCTGCAGTGATCTTGGAGCCCAGGAAAATAAAATCTGTCACTACCTACATTTCTTCCCCATCTATTTGCCAGAAATTGAGAGGGCCTGTTGCCGTGATCTTAGTTTTCTTAATATTGAGTTTCAAGCCAACTTTTGCACTCTCCTTCTTTACCCGCATCAAAAGGCTCTTTAATTTCTCTTCACTTTCTGCCATTAGAGTGGTATCATTTGCATATCTGAGGTTGTTGATATTTCTCCCAGAAATTTTAATTCCAACTTTTGATTCATCTAGCCCCGGCTTTATCATGATGTCTCATCATGAAAAATAATATACAATATATTTATTCATTCGAAATTCTCTGAGTAACATACAAAGATTAAAAACATACCTTAAAAAAGAAAAAAGAAGAATACACGTAAGACGTAAAATCAATTTAAACCAGCAAGCCCAAAAGAAACCCAAAGAAAACAACAAATTCAATAAACAAGCATTTCAAAATGCTGGAAAAAGGTTACCCAGTTACAAACAGATAAAATTAAAGATGTGCTTAAATATTTTCCACTGAACTGGGTATTCTCATCTGTCCCAATACCTATTTCCTTAGATTCTTATGGGTATAACTTGTTGTTGTATCTCATAATTTATGTTGATTGCTTTTTTAGTATCCTATTATGATTTATGTTGATTGCTTTAGTATCCTATGACTATCACTGAGTGTTGCATCTATGATTTATGATGATTGTATTTTATTATTATGATTATCATTTGTTGCTTGTATGTACACTGAGAGCTTATGCACTGAAGACAAATTCCTTTTGTGTGTCCAATCACACTTGGCCAATCAAGAACTCTATTCTATTCTATTAGTATTGCTAAAAATTTAGCTGCTTAATTCAATTTGGGAACTGTAGAAACAAACAAAATTTGGGTTAAAAATGCACTTAATGTTCGCCAATATAACTCTTAGTGTTTGTAGTAGCTAGTAAAGCCTGAAAAGAGTTCTTATCACTAACAGAATCATTCACTAACAGAATCATTTGTGAGAGTGTTTACATGTACGTGTGTATGTATGAGAGAGTATTATTAAACTGGATCATTTGTCATTGTAAAGCAAGAAGAATCAGTTGACAATTCTATCATATATATCTAAAACATAAGGTCTTTAAAAGCCATCTGGACCACCAACTTTGAAAGATAAACCAGGAAAAGTAGCAAATGGATAGATCATAAAAACATTAGAATAGTCCCATCCAATCCAACCAAACTATTTCAAAGTGTAGAATTTCACAAGTAAGCATTCTTAAATACCTACCATCTCACACTGAAAAATCACACTGAAGTTCTTTTCCCATCAGTAACAGAAGAAAGGTTGTAACCAACCTTATATAGTTGTTTTGCTTTTAATTAATTTTATTCTTTCAATTAAGCTCTTTTATACGCTAAAATTGCCAACAAAATGATCAGTTTAGTATAAGTGTAAATTAGTTTTGTGCATAAGATCTTATAAAGATTTCATCAATGTTACCAATGTTGTATGGAATGAGCAAGTTTGTTTTCAAAGCAATTTGTAGACTATTGTAGACTATTAACCCAAATACACACTGCCTGCAACCTATGGCAGCTAACTAGAAAGTCTGCAAACATTCCAATTTTGCTAGCTTCCTGTTATTCCTAAATCAAAGAGACCATCAATAATTTGGTGACAATATATGGAAAATGAACAGCACTTGTCTCAACGGGCACAAGTTGTATTAGCTACTTCAATCACTTTTTAAAACGAAAACTTTCACAGAATCTTGTGAAAAGAAAGAGGGGGGGGAGAGAGAGAGAGAATAGAGATAATGTCATTCATGCTCAGAGAGTGCTGTAAAGTATTATGGAGCGCTATATAAATCTAAGTGCTATTGCTATTGCTATTCCTAATCCAATGGGATTGTTCTGTGAATGATAATAGCTAAAGCAGAGTATTTCTGTTATGCAATTTTGGACACAGAATGAATACACATAAAGATACAAATATATAAAAGCAATAAATAAATCAGTAGATAAAACACAATACAGAACAACTCTATATATGTTTATTCAACCACACCTCTAGAGCCACATTTTCAATAAGATCACATACATTTTTTAGCAGACTTTAAATTCTTAGTAGAAATCTGCTGTTTAAGGAAAAAATAGAATAAGAAGCAAAGGCAAAAAGTGTTCTTTATCCTGCCTAAATAATGAAAATCATGTTTTAACCCCAACAAATAAGAATTGTTGAGCATTACTCATTTAAATTGATTTCTACAGATTTAAATAGAAACTTTCTTTAAATTATAGCGTATGTTGTAAATCTAGGACTAATCTATTTATTATTTTGAAATTGGATCATGTTGAAACTGATATTAATAAAATCTTGTAATCACTGTAAATTATTTTCCAAACTTTTATCTAAGAAATAGTAATGTGTCTCTCTCTATATATGTATGTAGATGTGTTCGATATAAGTATGTATACACATGCTGTTTTTCTTAACGCACACACACTTCCCAGAAAAAAATCAATGTTAATGACCTTTTAACTTAATTGTCTTCCCTATTTTATGCTGTCCTTCTTACAAAATTAGTTTTTACCTAACATGACATGCTGCAATATCCATTATAATTCTCCCTATTGATAAAAAAAAATTACAGGGTGAAGTCTGTTTCCTGCTATCTAGTCCTTGACAGAAAACAGAACAGTGATCAGAAAAACAGAGGCAATTCAGGGCAATCAGGAAATAGGGTGGATTAATGGTTTGCTTTTTAAAAAGGTTTACCAAATGTATCACACAAGTGAGTCCCGCAAGGGAGAAGGGCGGGATATAAATTGGAATAAATTGGAAATTGGAAATTGGTATCAAAAGACATTTGCCAATTTTTCCAAGAGCATCAGTTATTTATCTAAGGGCAGAAGATAGTATAATTCATGCCATCCAATACAAATTCCAGTAAAAGCAGAACATTTAAAAAGGGAAAAAAGAAAGCACAGTCCACCACATAAAGGAAAGCATGATACCCAAACTAAAACTTTTTAAAAATTAATTGTTCCTCCCTTTAGATGCTAATTCAAGCATGCTTGCTTTTATCCTTGAAAACCTTGGTTTCTCAGCTATGGAAACTATGTTCTTGAGTGACAGTCTGTTCGGGATCCAAGTGATATCTCTCAGCTTCAGCATTGTCCCACAACAAACCTACTTTTCTACAGCTCACTGCAACCTTCCTGCCGCTAAAGTTGTGCATTGCACAGAAGAGTTATGAATGGGGAAACTGCTTGTCTACTATTATGGTATTGGCTTGTTGAAAAGTTTGCATTTTTCAACTGTCAACACAACTGTCTGAAATGAAGCTAAAAACATCTGTTTCTCTGAAAAGAGAAAACTACTAGCATGTTTTTGATACAATGTCCATGCCATTACCACAGGCAGTTATGTGACTTATGGTATCACACTAGAACCCTGTGATTTAGGTACCTGAATCTAATGCCGCAAGTGCAAAAAAGGATGGAGTTTTCATTTTGTTATTGTTTCCATCATCACAATTTGTAATTGATGCTTATCAGAGGATCAGTCAAGAAAGTGAAACTAAAGGATGGAAGCAAAGACACAAAATAGCATTGTAGAGCAGTGGTAGTCAACCTGGTCCCTACCGCCCACTAGTGGACGTTCCAGCTTTCATGGTGGGCAGTAGGGTTTTGTCCAATACTGAGCACTTTCCTTTTTTAAAATTTAATTGACTTTAAAAAAAAATTCATAGCATTATTTTAAAGGATTTTCATTAGGTTTTCATAAAATTCCCCATGACAATTCAAATTTCTGAAAATATGCTATTTGTATCGCCCGTGCATAAGTTTAGTTCACGTTATGTAAGTGAAACTAAATGGCGCTATAGTGTGACCGCAAACAAAAAAGCCTCATCCCAGAATAACTCGCGCATGGTGAGCAGTTAGAAAATTTTACTACTAACAGAGATACAAAAGTGGGCAGTAGGTATAAAAAGGTTGACTACCGCTGTTGTAGAGGTTAGTAATGTGGCATCTATTATACCCCAGATTGTAACAAAGAACTCCAAAATTAATATTTATTCAAAAATTGAAGTGAAACATCATGTATCATCAAATTCAGACAATAGAAGTTCATGAGGCTACAGGGGAAATTTCTGGAATCTCACAAGATTTGGACACTATTGATTTTTATTTATTTTTGTTATTGCCTACATTATCACATTGGTTTGAATAACTAGATCCAAAAGGTTTGACAATGCCTGAAATATAAGGACATTTTCTAGATGAGGACCTCCATACCTGTATTCTAAAGTAGGAACTCTTTTTAAAAAAATACACAGTTAATTAGGAAGATACTTCAGAATCTTCGCAAATAAAAATGGAATGTGATGAGCTACAACATGGAAATCAGTGAACCATGTATCAAAAACTATTTCAGAACACTTTAGTATATGTATCACTATCATCACCCTAGGCTGAAAACTAAACCGAGCAGAGTTATCAATAGCAATGACTGCCAGCAAATTCCCAACCACTTTAATTAGCAAACTTTATTTGCTTTTTCTTTTCATTTCATCTCACCAAGCAACATTTAGCAGTTTAGCAACTATAGAACATTACATTGTCAATTGAAATTTTTGATATTCCACGAACAGGAAGGAAGGCATAAGAAATGGAACAGACAGGAGGCAGCTAACATTTTATACAATGATGTCACTTTACATCCAAATAATGAGAAGGTCCAATATTACTGCTTTGGACAGCAGTTACATGGCTTGTCATCATTCTCATTGTGGTGCTAAGTAGAAAAGCTGCAAATTACTATTGCCTTTGCCAATCTGGCTTTCTTAAAATGTGTCAGGATGACAACACCCATGATTTCCTGTTAACCTAATTTAGGAATTTCTGGGAACTACAGTCCCCACACATCTGGAGGACATCAAGCATGGGCAAAATCATTCAAAAGCAATGTTACTCACTAAAATATTTAGTAATTTAGAGCACAGGATAAAAGTTAGAGTCATTGTTCTATCAGTCCACAAATGAAGATTTCGCAGCAATCAGGACCTGGCCTTCAGAAACCAGTGGAATGTCTTATTTAAAGTTAATATAACTGTTATTAGGCTTTTTAAAGATAGTATCTTTAAATGCTCATAACTATTGAATCAGAGAGACTCCAAGTCCCAGAATTCCCTAGTCAGCTGGGAATTGAAGCCCACATATCTTAAAGTTTGCAAAGCTTGAAAAACCCTGTACAGAATAAAAACACAACGTAACAAAAAGATACTTGAGAGAAAAGATAGAAAGGAGAAAAGTATGTGACTTTATTTTTATTCATTTATTAAATTAAATCTATTTGCCACCTATTTTGCTGCAAGCCGACTTATTAAAGCTACATAAAGAGCTTCATAACTTTAATAACTTTATATTTCCTATTTTATAATTGTTATAGTTAGAAGTGGGTCAGAAAGTAGGTAAGCGAAAATAGAACAAAATACAGGGAAATTTTAAATTTTTCATTTTATAAAATCAATTCAATAATTTCAAAGCTTACAACAGCTCCATCATGAAATAAAATATTCAAGAGGAGAGCATTTTAATGGTAATAATATAATCTGGTGGATTATTTTACAGATTGGTAATGTTGCATGGAGTGGTAAAGTTAATTCATATGTTTGGGGTCTTTCCTATCATCGCTATATTTTGAGCTGAAATTATTTTTATATCAATCACTGTGTATCAAGAATGCCCATGTTCTTGATTACATTTACTCATTTCTTAATATATATGTGTGTGTGTGTATATGTGGATATATCCACAACTACAACTTTTTAAGCAGAGACAAAGACTGCCCTAAAGTTAGTCAATGAGTTTCCACAGTTTAGGCTACATTTGAACCTGATCTCTTTACACAAAGTCCAACAATTTCACCCTGATATACAAATATTCCTAGTATTTAGAATCTAAATTCAAATAATAGAGCCAGGGATGGCCAAAATAAAAGCTAAATTCGCACCTGATTCAGTTTTGGATTCCTGATATGTGCTGTTCATCAACAGTTGATTAGTTTTGTTTTCACAAAGAAACAAGAAAGTGAGCTTCTGAGCAATTTCATCAAAAACTATGGACCTGTTTTATCTACGATACAAAATGTCCAGGAATTTTCTCCTCCAAAGTTTAATCATATATTACATTATCACTATATTTCTGTATATGTGCATATACATGCATGTTAATATGTGGCAAAATGCAGGTACACAATAAAGTGCCTACCAAAAACAAAATGGTGTTGTGGGTCTTCTCTTGCAAGCAATCTTGTTCAACATAGGACTTGAGAGTTCCTGTTCCTGTGACTGGTAGCAGATATTGGGAGTGCCTCCCCTTACTTCTACACTTCAAAATTAGAGTGGAGTGGAGTGGAATACAATGGAATAGAACAGAACAGAACAGAACAGAACAGAACAGAACAGAACTCTTTATTGGCCAAGTGTGATTGGACACACAAGGAATTTGTCTCCAGTGCATAAGCTCTCAGCATACATGCAAGCAAGAAGTGTTAAATCATGATCATAGTCATCATAAAAATATATTCATCATAAATCATGACACAACACTTAGTGATAGTCATATCGCATAGTCATATCACACAGTCAACAATCAATTAACATAAACCATACTAGGATATTAAATAAAACAAAATAAATCATAAGATAAAGTTAAAGCAACAAAGTTATAGTTATAAAGAAGATAAGGAGATAGATAATAGGAAAGATGAGAAGAAGAATAGTAATACAGCCTTACTAGATAGTTTGACAGTGTTGTGGAATTAGTTGTTTAGCAGAGTGATGGCATGGGGGAAAAAACTGCCCTTGTGTCTAGTTGTTCCGGCGTTACATGAGTTAAATGTTACACGAGTTTATTTTGTTTTCTTTTTGCAGAAAATGATCCCAATGAATTTCATCTCCCTCAACTCTGCGCTGAGATGTGTCATGTTTTGTTTTTGGTTTGTTTTTTTTTTAAAAGCATCCATCTAGCAACCTGTTGCTGTTGTAGTGTCTTTAAGTTACTCAA